>VTPC01001353.1:47044-88292 GCA_011009095.1 Ignelater luminosus
TCTCTCTCTCTCTCTCTCTCTCTTTCAAAGCAACTCCCAGAGCTTGCTATTTTGACATGTACTACGCAAGCAGCACAGCGTGGTATGCACTTTTCATAAAACGCGCGTAAAAGAATAGGCGTGGTAAACTACCAGAGCTGCAAATGTAAATGTGCAGAGACAAAAAATGGGAACATTGGTGGAATAGGAAGTGAAATATCTGACCTTTATTTAATCTGTGAGATAGTGTTGCGACGTTGTCAAGATGTGCAATTTTTTTAACGATTTATTAATTAACGGGTTTCTGCAAAAAAAAATACTGGAGAACAATCTTCCTTAAGGAGATGTATTAAAATTAACATAAATATGGTATTACCTGTAGCACTGTCCAACTGATGTTTAAGAGGGGCGTAGGTTTATCTAAATCAGAAAAGGCGAGTATGTACGGAAATAGTTTGAGAACCACTGACTTAGCCACCTTAGCAGTTTGCCACCGAAAGGGTTTGCTGCTTTCAATATTCTTATAAAAGTACCTGCCGCTCTAGAAAACCTAACCACATAAAAACAACGAAAGACGAAAAGGACGTCTCGCAACTAAAATGGTATGCCTTGTTGCCCCCCGCCAACAAGACGCCAAGAGCGACAATGTAATGTTCATTCCGCACGTCTCAGACAAAAGTGAAAATACTTAGACAAAAAATGCTACAACCAAAAAGGATTTTTCTGATGGTTAGAAGTTTTAGGACTGTTGTGGCTTTTGATAAGTGGAAACACAAACAATGAAACGCATTTCTTTATGCCTCCAAATTGAATCATAAAACGTTTTTAATTTGTAACATCAACAAACCAAAATTATTTCGAAAACGAGAATATTAAATTAGAATATTTCCTACTGATCCATCAGATGCATCTATTTTCTTCCTGATATAATCATGCTTTTTGGAAACAATTAGAAATTTCCATCAGTGCTTGTAACACTTACTGGGCGTCACACTTAATTTGTGAATTAAGCCTGAATTAATGTTATGCACAAGGGATATTTTGGAGGATACCTACAATTAGTAATTATGACATCAATTTCTGAAATTGAGATAAATAATTTTATTTAAAAAATGCCACTGCTGCCAATTCAGGTAAAGGGTTATTCAAGTTCATGTTGGTTGAAAAAAGTAGCTTGTTTGATAGCTAACGTGTTTGTGATAATTTATAGATACACACAATAATACATCATTATGCAAAGAGAAAAAAATGTTGTCGAGCTGATTGTGTTTGAATATAAATAGAAGTATAGTTTGATTACTTTTTTTTTTATTATAGGTATTGTATAGGCTACATCAACATAAGAATTACAAAACAACAAAAATAAATTTCTAATTTATATCTCTTGCAAGTTTGAATTATTCTTATTACATACATAATTTTATATTTTCAGATGCATTCTTAATGATCAATGTGGAATACCAAACTGTGAATATGGATCTTATATGAGAAATATTGGCCGATGTCCAAGAAAACAAGAAAAGTTTGATGCTTTTGCTAATGCATCAGCAAATTCACATTGACAAGTTAAAAAGTGATATTGAAAGAGATCTGAAATGTTTACAAAAAGGTTTGCATGAGGATGCGCTTAAATACAAGAAATTATTAATTTCATAGGGCATTCTCTTTATATTTTTCACTCTTGTCAATAATAATTGAAAAACTGATATATGTATTACAGTGCTAGTAAAGTAAGTGAAAATTATTTTTGCATCAACAAAATAATGTTTGTATTATTTTATAGTTATGAAAAATGCAGCAAATGTTTACAATGTTAAACTTGTAGTAATTTAAATGTAATATAATACATATAGATCATTGTAAAATTTATTTTATTTTCTATAACGTCTGCCATTTTTTTAGTAAGTAATTGAAAATTGTATGTATACGTATAGTAGTTTACGTATATAAAAAAAACCTAGTCCAAACCTAATTTAGTTCATAGTATTTTTCTTTTTTTGTACGTAAAATCTATAAATGTATAAATAGTTTTAAGAAGTGGTACATTTGTATTGGTGCTGTTACAATAAGAACTGTAAACTAAACATTAGTTGTTTTATTTTCATTAACTTCAGATTGTAATTTTTGTGAACATTTGGAAATTAAAAATTGTAAAATACAAATTTCTTTAAATCATTTTCAGATTTAAATAATTATGAATAATTTCATTATTTGCAATATTATTAACGGCATGTTTTTATAAATAATTACATTTAAGGAAATATGATGCAATATTTTTTGATCGCAGTCAGTTTAAATTTAAAACACTTTTTTCCTTATTGACAATTATAGTTTTATTCGTAGTGAATAGATTATTTGTATTGGTTATTATTAGTATTATTCATAGTATTTCGTATAATATCGTAGCCAAGAGTAGGTATGAAAATGTCAATTCTCAGACCCTATATGTAATAGAACTCAAATGTCACTGAAGTTGGTGAAAAATAGAATTAAGAACTATTATTGATGTATTTCCAAAGCATTTTACATGCTATCAATCTTTACAATAGTGTGAAAATTATATGGTGTAATACCACACTGAAAATCTTAAGAAATATTCATCTCAGAATGTTTTACTAACTTTTTCGGAATCTGACTGATTTTGCGTAAATTCTAGGTGGAAGCATTGCTTGATTTACTCAAAATATCAAAATTTGATTACCTAATTTTATTTAAAGTTTTTCAGAAATTATTTTGTCATAAGCTTTTCACCTCCTCTTAGAAAATATAGTAATTTGAAAACGCGAATGATTATCGTCGTCAAAAAGGGCTGAACCCGCTGAACCCCCACTTAGTCTAGCCCCCCCTTTCTCCTCCGAATATCTTAGGGCCTGTACTTATATATACAATCTCTATAAACATGTGCTTTAATAGTTATTTTCCTAAATCAACTCAAAATAGTTTTCTGTTAAATAGAAGAAATGTTGCATGTACTGGGCCATAAGTGTATTTTGGGGTTGCGATTGATCATCTCAACTGCAAGACTACACTCAAACTTCGCCCTTCGCATCTTGAAATTTAAATAAAAGATTTAACATTCATATAATTTACAAATCGAGATCGATTTCAGCAAGTAAAAAAATACTATATTGTTATCATAAGTAATTTCTTATCATTTAACGTTTCTTTAATAACATCAACAATAAAAATATAAAAATAGTACAAAACGTCAGTCAAGTAATATCAGTAGTTCAATTGGCTCTCACCCTTGACGATCTGTAGACCTGCAGACCTACTATTATAAAGATAGTTCGGTAGTTCTAAAAGTGCTTTGATAGCATTCAAAAGACTTGAAACTTTTATATTTTTTAAGTACGTTTTATTTTCATAATTTTTAAATAATCATGTCTAATAAACTTGGACGCCTTAAAGTTATAATGCAAAAAAATAACGTAAACACAGGAACTGTTGTATTCTTACATGGATCTGGTGGGTATGTTTCCTATATAACCTATAAACTAGATCTTTTTAATAGTAATTTCTGTATTATATTATAACTTATAATGTTTTTGTAGGTGATACAGGACCAGGTGTATTAGAATGGTTACAACTCTTGGTAGGAAACTTTTCATTTCCGCATATAAAATTCTTATTTCCAACTGCTCCATTACGACCTTACACTCCTATCAATGGCGAAGTAACTATTTAAAACTCAACATAAGCAGTAATAATCTTGTAATTTATTGTTTTAGCTTAGTCGTGTCTGGTTTGATAGATACAGCATTACACCTGATGTGCCTGAACATACTGAAACAATAGAATCTTCAGGAGAAGAAATCAAAAAGATTATACAAAATGAAGTAGATAGTGGTATTCCATTGAATCGCATCATTATAGGTATATAAACGGTAAACTAAGATATTTCTAGCTTTAATTTCTTTTTTCTAATATTAAAGGAGGATTTTCAATGGGAGGAGCACTTTCGTTACATACAGCATACAGATTTTTACCAGGTTTAGGTGGTACTTTTGCATTATCTTCATTCTTAAATGAAAACTCAGCGGTATATAAAAATTTGCAAGGAACAACTTCTTCCACGCCATTATTTATGTGTCATGGTGAACGAGATACAATGGTGCCTATTTCATGGGGAAAAACCACGTTTGAAAAACTTTCTGAGCTTAGTGTCAAAGGAGAATTTGTCCCGCTAAAAAATACATTACATGAATTAAAAAAAAATGAGATTGAGAAATTATTTCAGTGGATTTCTAAAACAATTCCAGAAAAACACTAAAGGTGCTCCTTTTGTTTAACAGGGTTATAAAGGTGGTAGTAAAGTAATATAGTTGGGGAAAGTTGTTATTTTTTCTTTTATTCTCAAATAAAATGCGTAATTAATAAATTAAAAAATTTTATGAATAAAAAGAGGAGTCTTAGATATTGATTTTTATGAAGATGTGAAATATTTTTTTGATTGTGTATATTAGTAGGTATGAATTCTGCAAGTACAGTTTTATAATGTTACATGAACATGTTTTGAAATTAAATTCAAAATCACTTGTTTATGCATTTTGCTTTAATTTCTTTACAAAAAGAACCATTCTTTACATTACATTACATTTTATATTAAATTGACCTGTACCTACTTGGTAGAGGACCTCTAGCACGCTGCTCTTAATAACTACCTCCTTTCTATCCCTTTTCCTTTCAAGGTTGGGGTGAAAGAATTCCAACTAAGGGTTACAAGGCATATTTTTAGAAACAGCGGCTTAACAACCGTTCTGTAACTTCTAAATTGCGTCTCGATCTTTACTTCATCATTAGTATAAAAGTTCGAAAAATTCTGCTACTCGTTTAGTGTTGCTTGTATAGATTGTGTCCTTCATTATATGAAATAAACACTGTGAATATTGTTACATGCCTGTAGATGACGGAAGTATTTGTGACAGTCCGATGACAGTTGTTATGCATCATATGATAAAACGTCACAAATTAAAATGCTTAAAATACAGATAGGAATAACACAGATAAATTAAAGATAATGATTCTTCCAATAGCATGCATTGTTATTTTTAATTTGTCAACGGATGTACCTAAAATATTTCATATAGTTGTTTTGTGATATTAACTTATAGTGCCATAAATGATACAAAAGAGAAAGGAAGTGTATTGAGAATTAAGGTTAATTTTTAATTGTGTAAGTAGAAATCATTTTTGTGGATGATAATTAAAGCTTTTGTAATAGTTTTCTTGGTTTTATATAATCCGTTTGTATTCAACCACTTTCTAAATAATAAAGAACATATTTTAGCTGCTGCAGCAACCAGCTGCTTTTACTTTTATTAGTAAGTTTTATTTATTTCATGTTTTTAATATTTTTAGTCTTTCTTTGCTTAGTAGCTGTAATCTGAATTTACTGTTTAAAAAAACAACTTGGTGTGTAAATGATTAATGCATCACAATGGAGATTAATTGTGCTATAATTTGTTTTTGTGGTTAATTAATTTACAGTTTCGTAGCTTTGTTAACTAGAATATATCATCCTACACTATATAGAAACAAAGATTATGGATAATAATATATAATAACATGTATTATGTCTGTTATTGCTCCAGTAATGAAAACTGAGAATCTTAAAAGAGTCGTAAAGGTTCTGTTAAAAACCTCTGTTTTGTTTATCCAAAACAATTATGAAATATTTCCAAAAGGAAATTTGAGACCTAAGATAAAAGATTACTTTTATCAGGAAGTTATTCATGTCCTATTATTAGTATATGGCTGTTGCTTTTGATGAGTATTCAATAAGTACAGAGGTTACAGCTAATGAATCACTTAAATATTTTCTTTTAGTTTTTATGGAAAATAATGATTTCATCATAAAATCATTAGTGCCATAATTATAGAAAATTTGAATCATACTACACTACCTACTATGAGTTCAAGTACATTCTCTTTATCATGTTATTTTGAACTTCGAACTGCTGATAACAATAATGCATACATAAATTATTATTTACACAATTATAATAACATCTTTTATGTTTGAGTTTTCGATTGAAAGCGTGTTGTTTGTAAAAATCTAAGTTTCTCATTGTGTTTAAGATTGTGTTGTTATATCTAATTTAAATAGTAGGTATGTGTTCAAAGTTGGGTTTTTTGTACATTATGTAGTTTCTTAATTGAATTTTAATGATTTTGAAATTATCGTTTTTGTTTTTCAGAAAAATGGGTTTCTGTGGTAAAAGATGCGGAGCCATAACTTTATTTTCCACTGGGACAATTTTAATAATATTAGGGCTTGTACTTGCATTATTTTGGGGAAGTTTATACAATCAGATTTTATCAAATGTAAAGACAACACAATAATAATCTTATTAAAAGTGTAATTTATAATATCTTACAGGAATTAATTCTTACGAATCATTCAAGAAGTTATGAATTATGGAAAGAGACACCTATTCCAATGTACTTATCTTTATACTTATTTAATTGGACTAATGCTGGTCAAGTATTACAGAGCAAATGGGCTGTGAAACCAGAATTACAAGAATGTGGACCTTATGTCTTTTCTGAACATCATATTCGTGTTAATCTTTTATGGAACGATAATGGTACTGTAACGTATCAACAAAAAAGAATATGGCATTTTATACCAGAGTTATCAAATGGAAGTTTAAGCGATAAAATAACAAATCTTAATCCTGTAGTTGCTGTAAGATTCCTTTAACGTTTTATAATAAATAGCAACTGATTTTTTTCTCTTTGTTTTTACAGACCATTGGATCTAAGATAAAAGACTTGAATTCATCAACAATTAGGAAGCTAGTTAATTTTGCCTTAAAGGGTTTAGAACACAGTATTGTAACGACCAAAACTGTTGATGAATTACTGTTTACAGGCTTTGATGATAATGTACTTCAAGTAGTATCGAAATTAAAAATTAAAGGTCTTGATATACCTTTTACTAAATTTGGTTGGTTTTATATGGTAAGTTTATTTTTTCGATAACAATTCATATGTTTAATGAAAATATATGATTTATTAGAGAAATAATTCAGCAACATATGATGGGACATTTACGATATATACAGGAAAGACAGATTTACAGCGTGTTGGTATAATGGATCTTTGGAATGGCCAAGCACGCACTTCTTATTATGATAACTATTGTGGTGATATTAATGGAACATCAGGCGAATTATGGCCACCTGTGAAGGATTATCAGGAAGTTGCTATATTTTCATCTGATATTTGCAGGTAAGCAAACAAAAAATTATGGAGTTTAAAAAGGAAATAATAATTATATTACTGGGTTTGTTCATATTTATTTTAGTTAATTTTAGATTTTGATTGCTGCTATCTATGTATACTAATAAATTGGATTAGATTAAGATGTAGCCAATTCTCTTTTATCTCAAATTCTCTTTAATCTGAATCTTTTATTTAATCAGTAGCCACTCATTGAATTCTTCCCTTATTTAATTTTGAAGAAAAAACTGAAGAACGCAATTTAAAAAAATTAAATTCAGTCCATATTTTTTATAAGTGGTTTACATTATTTTCAATTGTTTAATTCTGTAACTGCCTGTTTTAGTTCTATTACCATCACATATAACAGCACCGAAGTTGTAGATGGTGTAGCTGGTAAAAAATATGTGGGCACTGATTATGTTTTTGATAATGGTACGAAATATCCAGAACAGGCTTGCTACTACTCCAAACCTACTCCAAGTGGAATTAGGGATGTTTCTAAATGCAGGTTTGTTTAACAGTGATCTCAAGATTTTGATATTATGTATTGCATAATTGATTTCAGATTTGGTGCCCCATTGTTTGTATCATACCCACACTTTTATTTAGCAGATCCAGTATATAAAAATGCAGTCAAGGGATTACATCCTGACAAGACTAAACATGAGATGTATATAACATTAGAACCGAGTTCAGGTATACCATTAGACGCACGTGCTCAATTGCAGATTAATTTATTTGTTGAACCTATTGAGTCTATGAGGTAAGTTATGTTAAATACTCCTATTATTTGTATGGTTTTTATTAATAATAATCTTTTGTTAACAGCATGTTTGAAAATATCAAACCTACTTACATGCCAATGTTATGGTTTAGTCAAACAGCAACACTCACTAATAAATATGCACACATGGTTCGAGTCTTATTAGTGATGGACAATGTGGGATTATATGTTGGATGGACAGCATTTGGTGTTGGGTTGCTGTCTTCATTAATTGCCATATTTATAATATGTCGACAAGAATGGCACGAAAAAGAAGAAGAACGTTTACTTGACAATGAGCAACCACAATCGTAAGGGTGATTTTCATTATAAATATTCTGTGGTGCTATTAAACTGAATTAGATGGAAATACTTATTTTGACTGCGGATATGAATATGTTGTTAAGTTTAATTTTGAATTGTGTGCATACTGTTGATTGATGATACTTGTGTATGAACTAAACTTAATTTACATTTTTGTTCACTTGTATACTATTCAGTATTTTTTATTTTTCAAAGATCACTACATATATACCAATGATAACCAAATATTTATTTGTTATTCTAACATAGCAGAATTGTAGATAATTTTAAACTTAATCCTATCAAGATTATTTTTATTATGCTGAGACTTTTTATAAATAATGCTATCAGTTAAGGTATGTTGTACAGGTACTTACTGATTGTGAATGTTTACGTATATTGTATATGTGCCTTTTGTTAAAAGTAACAAAACACATTTATTCATTAATTTTGTAATAAAGAACAATAAAATTTTAGAAATATATTTAATAACAGTTTTAATTTCTTTTTATCGTCTCAAATTATCTTAGACATGACGGTAAGCTTCTGTGGTGTACCAGATTGTTAAGGTTACAGATCAGAGCAGGGCAGTGTGATTGTATTTCAGGTTACATTCAGGGTTGTGTAACATTATTAATTGAAAATGAAACTATCCTATCGAAATCGATAACAAAACCAAAAAGATAAAAAATTAGAAAATGTAATCGAAAATGATATTTTGAACCAGTTAACATTGTAATTTTTTTGGTTTTCTTGTGAATCAAAAGCTTGAATTACAAAACACTGTTTATATTCTACTTAGTAAAATAGGCACATACAGTTGCTGCTGAGCAGACTGGAGAATTGCGGAGCCCATGGGTAGGTTTGAACTTATACTGTGAAAACTAGGACCAGACAGGATATAAAAAACTGTTCTGTAATAAACAATTTCACAATGTGTGTAAGGTTCTTCCAAATAAAATTGTGAATAGAAGTTGTAATCACTTTGCTTGCACTGTGGAGAGCATCATACCAATCATACGATATATCTGTAGATGTTATTGATTCCCTGCAGGAACTAAAGTGTATGCGTTTTCTTGTGAGCTGTGACTTTGATTACACAGAAACCAAAAACTGCTTGAAATATCCTTAATATTCACGTTTTGTACATACATATTTCATGTATTTGTAAAGATGTTATCTTTCAAGCAGTTTTTGGTTTCTGTGTAATCAAGATCACAGCTTACGAGAAAACGCGTACACTTCAAAAAGGGCACCAGTCTGAGTTTGTTTCAAGTCAATCAGCTTGTACTGTGAGTAGTAACTGTTCAATTAATATGTCATTTAGAGTACACACACATTGCGAGATTATTGTACATAGCAACCTTTATTGTTCTGTCCTGTCTCACACAGTTTAGTTTCAACCCTAGACCACCAACAACTGACTAACCATAACTCCAGGGCTTCCACAAGCTCACTTTTTTTGCTTTTTCTTACTTTTTAAAGATAGCTCACTATAAGTTACTATTTTATTCATAAATACTGTTTTTGAAATATGCAATTTGTTTTACAGAAATTTTCATTAAAAAATTCAAAAGGACTAATAAGCTGGAGAAAAGCAAAAGTCAGATTATTAATTGTAAAATTTGATTTATAAAAATATACAGTCTGTTCAAAGTTAAGTTGGCACTATTGCTAACTTTCTTATTGTATAGAAAGTAGGTTAAATTAGCAAATTAGTAGTATTTCTTCAGCTCATTACGATGGTGAAGTCAGTAAAACAATTAAGTATCACATTTTTGAATTAATAAAAAAAAATAGTAATTTTTAAATGGAATGCACTGTATATTTTTGTACTAGTCAAAAGAAAATTAAATTTTGAACACAAACTGTCCTTTGTCCCATTGGTCTAAAATTAAAAATGAACAAGATATTTCAGTTTTGAAGAAATTCATAAGAAGACTATCAATAAGATAATAATACGATTTTTTATAATTAAACATATTAATAGAATAAATTAATTGTTTAGTTTTAACAAATGTTTAAAAACGTCTCCTCCTTGTTCCAGACATTTTTGTGCACATTTATAAACGCTCCTTGTGGACTTCAAGATAGTTCTGCCGTCGATATTTCTTATAATATTAATAATACTTTCTCGAAATTTATCAAGGGTTTCATATGTTCTCTTATAAACATTATTTTTTAAATAACCCCAAAAAAAAATCTAGTGGCGAGCGAGGGGGCCATCTGATGGGACCATTTGTCGCTAACCACCTGTCCTCAAATAATCCTTGTAATAAATTAAGGATATCTTAAAAATTATGCGCTGGGGCACCATGCTGTTGGAAAAATACACAAATTACATCAACAATCGTTTGTTGGTAACAGATTGAAATTATGACAAATTTTCACTCGTGACTGTTTATTACTCATAGTTTTCTTATTAATTTCTTCAAAACCGAAATATCTTGTTCATTTTTAATTTTAGACCAATGGAACAAAGGACAATTTGTGTTCAAAATTTAATTTTGTTTTGATTAGTACAAAAATATGTAGTGTTCCATTTAAAAATTTACTACTTTTTTGAATAACTCAATAATGCGATGCTTAATTGTTCTACTGATTTCACCATCGTAGTGAGCAGAAGAAATACTACTAATTTGCTGATTTAACCTACTTTCTATCTCTAACAACAACAGTTAGCAACAGTGCCGACTTAACTTTGAACAGACTGTATATAGGATGTTAATAAACAATACCAACAAACTGACAAGATTAATTTCTGGTAACAATTATTTTTAAATGGAACCTATGGTCAATTCATCTTGTTACAGAGTAATCAGCCTTCAAAAGTTGTGTAAAAATATGTTGATTTTTGGTTCCATTGTCGTTATTTGCCAAAATATAAAAAATTTTTATTAAAAAAAATTATAAGAAATTGCCTTCCAGACTTACTTTTTATTATATGGGGTGTACTCTACAGCTGAAAACATAACATCAGAAGAAAAATAAAGAGAAACTTAAAATAATGTGTCAGCTTTAGAGAACACTCTGTATAATCAAAAATAGTTTAAAACACAGGTATTTTCGGGCCTATGTCCGGTCAATCGGGCCATTTAGGTCTCTCGAGCCATTCAGTTTTGTCAGGCCTGTCGAGCTGTTGGAGTCTGTCGGGCCTTTTGGACTTCTCGGCCCTTCAGATCTATCGAGCGGTTTTGATCTTTTGGGTCTGTCGGATTGGTCGTTTTTTAAAGGAAAAATAATGTGTTTTTGAATTTGCTGTATTATTGTCGATAATAATGAAAGTTTTATTTCTATTATTGGAAGTTTTGGAGTAAGTACAAAATTTTATAAATAAACAAGTTTTCTGAGAAATTGATAAAACAAATTTTTCCATTTGTTGCATACTTTCCTGGACACATATTGGAGAAAAGCCAAGGTCCAATTAATACTGGTGTGCTGTGAAAGGTAGCAAGCACTTGTGATCGAAAAGATTATGGTTATATTAATGCAGGTAATGTTATTTTCATTATTTCATGACAATTAAGTTAAGTTAATTTGATTGCCGTGATGGTAGTTTTGAACATGTCTTAAAGGTGCACATTTCTCGATATTAGTCGACATTTGTGATTGAACTTGTTGGAAAAAACGTATAGCTTTCATAATATGCTATTATTTACAGGCTTTGGAAGAAAACTCCATCGTCGTAAGGGTGGTCACACTGTTGCCACAACAGTGAAACACACCATTAGAAACAATAATAAATATTATAAATCTTCAGATTTGGAAATTAGACTTCCTGTATATTTTTTATTATTATTATTGTTATACAGAATCAGTTTTATTTCGTCATGTTGCCCATAGTTTGATAATTGCTTTTACTATTGCCTTTATTATCACTCCAACATAATTGAATTTACAAGCAGTTATTAGATAACATAATAAAATCTTGATGTTGGTACTCCTGATGGTGCCTTGTTTAAACTTGGAGATGGGAAGCTGGTGGTGAAAAGTGAGAAGAGAAAAAAAGATTGAACCTTCGAGCACAGGTTATTGATGTGTGATTTATCTTCTGGAGAAAGTTCATATAGTGGTGTAAAAACGTGTTTGAACTTAGAATTGTGATTAAGAGAAAAAAAACAAATGATTAGCAAAACGCTATTGCTAATAGTATTGGTTCTATTATGCCCTATAGGTTTTTTCTTCTTTTCTTTGTCTACTAAATTACCTTCTTCATATCTGCTGAAGTATAATGAACGTTTGTATACTGGAATTCTCTGTTTTATCTTTATTTGAAATTACTAGATCAGATGCCGACAGGTAGACATGTGAATTTATCATCAAATAGGGCTGAATGAAAATTTTCATAGAATGAGAATAGAAGAAGCGAAAATGCATTGAAAAGGTAATTGTGATGAACGATAATTGTTTAGGTTTTACAATTTTAGATTTCTCACCATCATTGAAACCAAGTTTAGCTTGGTGAATTCTACGAAGAAAGTCTCAGAGCCATAGGCGGCGAACCACCATAGGAAGTTAAAAGGTTTGGCTTTAGAATGTCAACAAAACTGGCAGAAAAGAGTAAGAAAAGTCTGGAATCAACGCAGAATGTCAGTATATAGGGTAAGCTGTTGATTATTTTGATGAAATGAGAAAGAACAGGAGCAGCTAGAACTTAAGTTTTCAGTTGAACCAACCAAAAAGATTTTTATCAACAGAAATTGTGTAAACCTATCAGTCAGAATTCGTTCAAAAACTACCAATGACATTCAGTATTTTAAAATATTATTTCCAATGTGAGACTGAAATGAGTTGCAAGTTTTGAGTAAGCAATCTGAGATGTAATGAAAACCAGTTTGTCAAAAATAGAAGTAAGGAAGTTACCCAAGGGTGACGTAATGAGCATTAAAATCTTCCACAAAATAAAAGTGTTCTTTGAGACAAGGGTCGGGGGGGGAGATGGACATAGTCATGTTTGATGAGAAAAATTTTCCAGTATATAATTCTTAAGTTAATAAAACCCATGAAGGCATCATTTAATAGTGCTACCAGTACTAGAGAAGACCTGTAACAAAAAAAAGGTTAAGGGAACTGGTAGCAAAAAAAAGTAATGAAATTGCAAATACAGAGGTTGAGAAAAAATTAAATTGATTGAATAGTAATGTCAAAGAAAGAGAATTAATTGGTATTATTATGAATGTATTAAATTTAGCCACCGTATATAGAAAGTCAATAAAAAACACACTCACTATAAATAAATGCATTATGTGGAAAAGTGGTTTATTTTACTTAACTCGATGAATTTTGGAATTATGTGAAGCTAGCTTAATGGAGAATACGCATATTTTTTATCGTAGTTATTCTTGAAAGCAGTAACATCCAATAAGTCTTAAAAAATCAAAAACGCAATTTTAATTATGATTCTACAAGAAAACAAATATTGAAATTCAAATGATTTTTCGCGCGCGAAAACGGCAAAATCTTTAAATGTCCGCTGTGTGACGTCACTTGATATGTTCAGGGTTAGCTAGACAAAAAAGAATAAAAGAATACTCAAACTAAGATAGTCAATAAACACAAAAAATCTAACTTTATGGCCAATTCTATAACTATTATTGACAGATTTTATGTATATTCACAAAATTTTAAAAAACAATTTGTTTTGATTTTACCATTAAACTGTTGGAAAAATTTCATAATTTATGTTTTGATTATCTAGTGCTTTCAAATGGTTTATTTACAATGTTGGTGATGCTTTTGACACTAATGTGTTTTAACATTCTTTAAATTGGAGGTTAATTTAAAATTCCAAATTTGAAGTAGAAATTTCGAAAGTATCCCAAAAGAACGAAGCGTTCAATTTGGTACTAAATCAAAACGATTTATTTATAGATCTTACATAAAATTCGTGAAAAGTAAATGGAAAACAACTAAGCAAAAATTTGGCACACTGACATAACCTTATACAGCAATGACAATATTTGTAGCTGACAGAAGCATGAAAAACAAAATAAACGGTTGGGGAGTCGTATCAAATGACGCCACACCAACCATAATAGCGTTTACGGTCACCTGAATCTTTTTAAATATTTTCTTATTTTCATTTCTAATTTTTCTAATTAACTTATATTTTTTAATTTAGAATAGAATTTTTACAGAACGTGACTTAATATTAACTTTAAGGGTAAGCTTTTCTTAACAAATTTATTTTAGCTGATTCAGCTTTTTCAATCTTCAATTAAAAAATCTCAAGTCAATCTTTTTTGTTTTAGAATTTTATTGCAATTAAAAATAACATCAATAATATTCCTTGAAAGAAACTATGAAATTTAGCAGCTCCGGCCGTCTTGTAGTCTCTAGACTTAGGTCCTAAGATTTTAAAACTTCTGTCTGCATCGACTTGTTTTGGATTTAGAGGTAATGAATCTAATGAGACATGCATATGAGCGTAGTAAATATAATTTAGAATCGACTAACCTGGAAGCTGCCGTATATTTTCACTCAAAGGTCTTATCTTTCCACAAAGTCCTTTATATTGATCGTTGCACTTTTCAAAGCCACATTCTGAACAGGGTTGACCCCTTTTATATACTGGTTCACCTATAACATTTCCAGCTGCTTTATATAAGCATTCCAGAAGTATACAGTATTTGGTCTTTGATTTAAATTGAGTTCTTCCACATCCTACTTGTGTAGTTTCTGCCCAAACCATTTGAGTAAAATGAGCTGTTGGTCTTATACTGTTTAAATTTGGATTATGACTGAAGAAACTTATAGATTTTGTATCATTTTACTTACGTTGTAGCGTATTTGTTGAGAATACTTTCTTCTGTATTGGAAATTTCACTGTACCACGTTGTAATCGCACTTAATAGCCAATAATTACTTTTGAATCTACTGTCTATTTTATCCAAATCTAACATATTTCGTCCTAAATTTGAACCATCTGGAACAATATAATATTTTGATAATACGATTGAATTGAAATTTAAAAAGAAATATTGGCGAGTTCCGTTAGTTTTAATGTTTGCTAGTCAGAAATTTATAGGCAACTTTTCAGTGTAAATATAAAGCCTTATAACCATAAGGAAACCATTAATTATTGAGTAGATGAATACTTCAATTATGATGAACAAGATTTTATATTGGAATGACATACTACACTTACTAGAATGTTTATTGTTCCAGAAATTTAAAGATGCAAAACAGGGTAGATTAGAAATAATAATAAAAACAGACTATAAATACAGGGTGTTCTACAATTGGCGGAACAACTTCAGGTAGCCATATTCTTTATGTAAAACTGAGACAAAAATGTTTATCAAAGAAAGTTTCTGAATGAAACTTTAAAAATCTGGCAACATAGGATGCACACACAAACAATAATTATGAACCATTCCCTGACATTATATGCATATAATGAGCTGCTGCGCCATCATTTCGCAGGTTGAATGGAAAATTGTCTATCGATTCATTAATAAATTGAAAATAATTTTTTCCATTCAAGTCCCATATAGCGCCGGACGTCCATTGGACTCCATTTGTCATCTAAATCTCGTCTCGACGTCCATGGACGTCCACTGGACATCCATTTGTCATCCAGAAATCGTCCAAATTATGCCCAAAGGTCGTCCAAATTATGTCCAAACATCGTCCGAAGGATGTATGTCCAAGAATCGTCCGAATTATGTCCAAAAATTGTCCGAATTATGTTCAAATTACGTACAAAAAAATGTACAAATTACGTTCAGTAACGGACGTCCGTAGAATATCTAAGGTTGTGACAAACGGACGTCCACTGGACATTTCTAGACGGCCTCATACAATGTGGATTTTCGTGAGCCCACTGATGCATATTGTGACAATTAAAGATGCCGTCTTTTGAAAAAAATGGCTTTATCCGTCCACAATATTTGTTTATGGAAATTTTGGTTCTTGCCGATCTGTCGCAATAACCAGTTGCAGTAGTTAATGCGACTTTAATCATCATTAGGTGTTAACGACATGAACAGTACGAAAATGGTATGAATATAAAGAATCTGATTAGGTTAATAAAGGTACTTCCTTAAGTTTTTGATTTTTATTTAATTTTCTCTACCGGTTTCGTTCTAGGAACATTATCAGGAGAAAAATAGTCAGTTTTACATGAATATGCGATTCATTTTGTTTAATTAGTAGAAGTAAGTTATTAGCTGCGATCTGTTTCTAATTACAAGAATGATTGCAAATTACAATTTTTCTATGTGCAATGATTTTTTCGTTAATTATTTTTTTGATGTTGTTATTTATCTACGTACAAGCTAGAATGTAAAACTGACTATTTTTCTCCTGATGATGTTCCTAGAACGAAACCGGTAGAGAAACTTAAATAAAAATCAAAAACTTAAGGAAGTACCTTTATTAACCTACTCAATACATACCTTAAGCTATAGATCTCCAATATATAAAGAGTCTGCTTTTAAAAGATTATATGTACACGGTGGAATTACTAGGAAGCAACTTTTTTTCTGTTACTTCTAAGTTCTTTGAAGACACTTTTTAAAATTTGTTCTTGTTCAGGGTTAAGACAAGTTCGCGGAGTACCAGCATTAATTCGGTTGATATCATTTGACCTGTCTCTCTCTCATCTGCCTATCCAGTCTTCTAAATACGTTTGCTGATGGTCGACGACGATTTGGACACCTTCTCCAATATTCAGCTTTCGCGGCATTACCATTTCCTTCGCAAACCCTATAAATCCTGTACATATCGGTATATGGGTTGAAACTAAATTTCATTTCCTATCAATAAATGGTTTCTAGAATTATGATAGATTTGGAATAGCAACAGTGATAATTTATCGAATAAAGAATTTCAAATGCGAGTCGCATTGCCAATATAATAAGATTTTTGCCGAGAGCATCAATTTTCAGTTCAATAAAAAACAAAATCTTAGAATTTGCTGTTATTTTACAAAATCTGTTGATAATATCTTTCCATAATAAAGAAGATCTGAAAATACTACAGAAGTTAATACAAATAACCAAGTGCACATACAAAATAAAGTAAAAGGAAACACGCAGTTAATTGGAGAGGAATCGACGGACTTCAATATGGAAATTGATATAAAGCAATGAGACAGCTTAGCCCACTCCTGTTCATAATCAGAATGGACAAAATAATGAAAAAAGTGAAAAAGAAAACAAAACACATAATCAGACCACAATAAGACAGAGTAAAATAGGAGGACTCATGTATGCAGACGACATCGTGATAATAGCAAAGAACCGGGAGGAAATTAATAAACATATGGGTAGAGGAAATCGAGAAGGTGAAAATGGAAATAAACAAAAATAAAATCAAAACTATGAGAGTAAGCTATAAAGTCCAAGACGCTAGAAACATTGGGCTAACCTGTAAAGGAAAGCAGTTGGAGACAGTTTCTGCATATGAATACCTGGAAACAATGGTTACAAGCGATGGCAAAGTGGACCTACAAGTAGCTCACAGAACAAAGAAAACGAACAGTGTATACTACGCACTTGACCATATAATATTCGAAAAAAGAGAAATAGACGGAGATGTTAAATTTAAAGTATGTAATACAATTTCTGTACCGATACTGACATACGCCAGCGAAACATGGGTGGTAAACGAAAAACAAAACAGGATGATAAATGCGGCCGAAATGAAACAAATGAGAAAAATTGTTGGAAAAACAAAGATGGACAGATCAAGAACAATACAATAAAGACAGACTTAAAACAGGTTTAAATTGGAATGAAAATATATGGAAAGGAACTTAACTGGTTCGGACACATAACTAGAATGGATCAAACAAGACTGGTGAAGAGAATATCAGAAGCGAAAAGATACGGAAGGAAGAGACGAAAGGTAAGGTCACGCAAACGGTGGAAAAACTAAATAGTAGAAATAGAAGTGGAAAAAGGCAAAACGATGTCACAGATGAAAGAACTTGCAAGGAACTGGAAAGAGTGGAAAAAGTGGGTAAACGAGTAAGAAACGATGACCTCGGACGCCCTAGAAGGATAAAAGGAGTGATGAAGAAGAACAAGATAATATTTCAAGTGCGAGATGTAACTAATGCCGCTTTTTTATTTTACGGAGTATTTCTTGTTCAAAATTTTAGTTCAGTTTTAGTCGGGGAATCTTTCTACGTGAAACTATTCCGCCAATTGTGGAACACCTTGTGTAATTATTATATTTAGTCTGTTTCAATATTATATAATTTAGAGTAGGCTTTGATTTTACCTCAATTTTACAGTGTACAATAAACATGCAAGAAATTTAAATCTAAATCTAAAATCTAAAAATAAAAATTAATACAGCTTTTGATAGCTTATGTTTATAATGTTTATAAAATGACCCAAATGACAGACTTTTTGCCCCTAAATATTTATCTAGTAACTTTTAGTGAGATTCCAAAGTACACTGTGACAAATATGTCAAGCCCTCCTCTGAATTCTATAATTCTGAAACAGACTATACCTACTATTAAACTTCCCCTGATTAAGGATTTGTATTTATCTTGAAGTTATTTATAAGGATCTGATTGTGTTTAAGTTTACCGATTAAATGAAATGTGTATTAAAATTAGATAGTATACATACTACATTTTTTATGAAAATTTTTTTGAGTACACATATTTGCTTGACATTGAGCAATTTCTTCTAACTCTTTACTATAACTCTAAAATTAAACTTTTGTTAATATTTGTTTTTAGTTTAAAGAAATCAAATTAAAATACCTACAATTACATGCATATTAGATGCTTTTCCATTTCCACCAGTAGTAACATAACCAAGAGCTATCTTATCCCTATATTGATTGTGCGTATCAACTATCCATTGTCTCTCTCTATCATTTAAATGAAATTCTGTGTAATTACCAATACATTTATAACTGAAAAGACATTCCTGGAATATATTTTATTTTAACTTAATTTTCTGCTTTTTTGCTTAAATCTTCCAAAAGTTATACCCGCATATCTTCTTCTATGCATTGTCCATAAAAATCTTTTAAGTGACATGAATAAATATATATAATTAAAACCCTACTCCATAAAAATTGCAAAATTCTTAACAGCATTTTTAAATGACCCCTACTAATCTTTGTGTTATTTGTCAAAGAAGACACAAGCCATCTTTCTTTTCTGTATAATTTAAGTGATGTTGATGTGTGATGTCTTATAGTGTTTCAAAAAATCTAAATACACCCAGAGTAATTTTCTTCAAAATTGAAGCTTCAATAATTAACTTATCTATCATCACTGCACACAATCAAGTACGATATTGTTGCAGCTATAAATAACTTGCTTTAAAATTATTGATTGCTTAGAAGATATAATTTATTTATTAGGTATATTCTCATTTAAAGAAAAAATATCAATATAATTAGTCTTAGGATTAGTTATATAGGTAATAGTAAAAAGATACATATAATACTGTCGAAGATCTTAGCCATGACTTTAAATGAACACCTGGAAATAAACAAAAATTGCATTATCACATTATATTATGTTTAAAGACCTTCTTACCATCTGAACGGTAGAAGATGATTTTTCCTAGAAAGTAAGATGCAATTTTAGTTTAACATAAAACTGTTTTAACGATATTCCTTACTTCTATTGATACAAGGACCTTTACGAGTATCACCACCACCACTGCCACCATCATCACCACCAGTACCTATTTTTTAAATAATTAAGTAATGTCTAAAGTAAGCCTATTACAATATTTAACATCCAGTTTACAAAAAGCATCCAGTCTTTAAAAGGTATTTTAAATTGATTTTCAAAAAAGATATTTGCAATAAATCTGTCACTTACTGGGTGTATGTTTCAGCTTAGTTTCGTCAGAAGGTGTGTCCTGGTCACCCGAATCTATAGATGTTTATTTTATAAATAATCGTGCACATTTAACAAGAACAATGAATAGGGATACCATAAGATTCACTCAAGACTTGTTATTATCTTTGAGTTATGGACATGAGAAACTCTACAAAAGTATCAGAATCTATTTCGCCTACACTGTTTGGCTTTCTAGAAATCTATGCCTTTAGAAAAACCAGAATTTACTCAGATACTAACAAGCAGTAATGGAAGAACCCATCATCTTGCTTTGACAGCTAAGTGCATTCTAAATATTATGTGGTGGCAGACACTTGTAGAAGCAAGTGGCTGACTATCAGAGATTAAAAAGATTTTGCCAAGAAACTAGAAAGGTTTTTGGCTATTCAAAAACTTCCATTTGGTTTTTCTTCAACAAGTAAAAACCTTTTTGAACATGATGTACTAATAGAAAACAATTAACTAAAGCCAGATGTATTTAACATTGGGTAAAAATAAATACTAACTAGAAATTTACTCACCTGATCCTGAAGCTTCTCCACCAGCAATAGCTGAAAAACAAACAATTTGAAAATAGTTCTCTTTACTATATTTTCTAATAATCTTTTTATAAAAATTCTAATTGAGAAAAACAAGCATGCAGCTGCTGAAGGATTAGAATTTTAATGCTAACGCGTCATGAAATAAAACTCATGCTTAACGAAACTAACAAAAAAAGGGAATTTAAAGCTGTCTTTTCTCTACATGGTGTTTTGGAACTAAGTGCAAATGGTTAGCAGGTGCAGTTCTTAACAAAAATTAGATCTTTTTTACCATATAACTTTTTTTCCTAAAGTGTACCATTTTCGGGATACAGGGCGTCAAAGTTTCATTTAATTTCTCATTTCCTCAATATTTCAAGAACAAAATGAGATATCAGAATAAAATTTCCTACATGTTTGTTACTTTAAAATGTCTGCTATTTTACTTAGTTTTTGGTATCCTTACTAGACGCGTAGAATTGAGAATGGGCTAACCCCTTACGCTAAAAGAAATTGTTACCCAACTAAGAAATACCAAAAAAAATTAATTTTCAGAATCTGCAAGCGATTTGAAACAAAAAGTCACTCTTGCGTTCTTTTTGTAGAATGCGTCGTTTTTCAAATTTTTTCAAATTCAACGGGCTATGGTAAGGTCATACATCATCTCAAAATCAGGATCTACGAGGATAGTTTGATAAGTGTGGTAAAAACAAAAGATAAACGCATTTTTTTAGGTAAAAGATTTATTTATTTTTCAACATAATCTCCGTTGAGTCCGTTAGTCCAGCGATTTGCCAATTTCTTCATTCCCTCGGAAAAGTAGGTTTTGTCAAACCCTGCAAAATACTCATTTACGGCTTCAATGACCGCTTCATTTGACAAACATTTTTTTCCACCGGGCCAAATTTTCAAGTTTGGAAACAAGAAAAAGTCGCATGGAACCAAGTCAGGGGAATAAGGCGGATGAGATACCAATTTGAATCCTAGTTCGTATAATTCTGCTACTGCAATTGTCGACTTGTGAGATGGCGCTTATCCTGGTGAAAGAGAACTTTTTTGTGCGCCAATCTAGGCCGTTTTTTAAATTTTTTTAAAATCTTTCCAACAATTATGCATAATAGGCTCCTGTTATTGTTTTACCCTTTTTCAAATAATCTACAAAGATTATTTCTTGGGTATCCCAAAAAACAGTGTTAGCTGACAAAACGGTCTTTGCCTTCTTTGGCGCCTTTTAACCAGTCTGTATCCACTGCTTTGACTGTTGTTTTGACCCAGGTGTATAGTGGTGGACCCAAGTTTCATCAATAGTCACGAATCGACGTTAAAAGTCTTTTGGATTTTATTTAACATCGCCAAATTCTGTTGTGGTATGTCCTTTCGAGTGGTTGTTGATCGATAGTCAACAATCGCGGCACCCATCGTGCACACAGCTTTTTTAAGTGTAATTCTTCGTGGAAGATATTATGTACCCGTTCAGTTGATAAGCTTACAGTCTCCGCAATCTCCCGAATCTTCATTTTTCGCTCGTCGATCTTTTATTACTATGCAATGGATTTTTGCAATGAATTCTTTAGTGGTGTTCAGAACGCGCTTCGTTTTCAGTTGATGTACGACTACGTTTAAATTAAAAATAAATGGTCTTCAACGATGATGCAGATTCTCCAGGAACTTCATATAACTCCGTTTTAATCTGTGCGGCCGTCCAATTCTTTATATAAAAATGTTTTATAACAACACGGAACTTGTTTTTTCCATTTTTGGAAAAGTGTTGAAACCGCTTCGTTCAATTAGCTACCAAACATTAACCTCACTTTGCAGAAAGGTGAAATTTTGTCAGGGGTCGTCTAGGGAATGACGTTTGCCAACACTTATTTACATCGCATTCCTTGATAAAGATTAAATTTTTTTTGTCACGGAACTTTCTTCCCTAGATTGCAGCATTTTTGAAATACAAGGTGTCGCAGATGAGATATTTTATCTCTAAAACGGTGCACTTTAGAAAAAGAAGTAATACGACAGAAAAGATTTAATTTTTGTCGAGAAACGCAATGCAAACAATTATATCCTGTTTTTGAGATGATGTATAACCTTACCACAAGTCGTTGAACTTGAAAGATTTTGAAAAAAATCAATTCTACTCGGAAATGATGCATTTTACGGAAAAACGCAAGAGTAACTTTCTGTTTCAAAGCGACTGGTGATCTTGAAAATAGAAAACTTTTTTAATTTTCTAACACCTTCACTTCTCCGCCCCTGATAAGGATATCAAACCCAAAACTATGTAGAACAGTAGACACCTTATGGTAACAAACACGTAGAAAACTCTTTCCCAATATCTTAGTTTGTTCTTGAAATATTGAAGAAACAAGAAATTTTAAATGATACTCCCTGTATTTTGTAAACAGTGCACTTTAGGAGAAAACGTCATATGGGGAAAAAGCTTAATTAATTTATTTATTATTTACTCCCATTTTCAAAAAAAGCCCCTCTATATTATGAACCAAACGAGCATTATCACAATCAGGTCAAATCTTGATATTAATGGCTTCAATCCGAATTTACTTTAACTATTCTAACTACTTAATAATGAAATCATACATTCTTTATCACTTGTGTGTAACATCATAGATATCTCCTTTATGATCAATGATTAATGATTTTTCGTGATTGGCCTTTTTTGTTCAGGCATTTATCGTGAGGCTGGGTGGGTAAAAATACATCTACACCGTATACAAATAAAAATGTTTACCAAACGGTGGTTTCCATTTATCATCCGACAGTTTTTCTATCGTTCCACAAAGTCCTCTATATTGAGAATTACATTCTAACTTTCCACAAGCAGAACAGTGTCTTCCTCTTTTATAAACCGGTGCACCTTCCAAATTCCCACCAATTCCATAATTACAATAAATATAAACTGAATAAGGCCCCATACCCCCAGAGAAACTTGTTCTTCCACATCCAATATGAGTTGTTTCTGCCCAAACAACTTGTGTAAAATGTCCAATTGGAGTTTTGGTCTTTCTGTATTATTAATACCTAACAATTAAAGCATTGTATTGCAAGAACAAGTATTTCACCCTTTATAAGCATCAATTTCTGCTGCATTGCAGGCTTTTATTTCTTTATACCAAGAAGCGACAGCTTGATTTAAAAGATTTAAATCTCGAAGGTTCATCTTAATAGAAGAGCCCATTGCAAACATGTTTTGTCCGGCATATTGAAATTTTTCTACAAAAAAATATTTGAAACTAGTATTGTGTTTGTACATAAGACCGACTTGTGTCTCTGCAAGTGTCATGAGAAATTCCACCTTCTCTGCAACCATTTGACCAACATTGTGCTACAAATTCCAACTCTTTGTTGTAACTCTTTTAACAAAATAGAAGAAATATTATTTTTATTTGTACATAAAAAATGAGTTATCTTTTTACCAACGCAATCATATTGGAAGCTTCACTATTTCCTCCTTGTTTATCTTTTCCCATTGCAACTTTATTTCTCAACTTATTATGCACGTCTAGTATATACTGCCTTTCTTTATCATTTAAAGGTACTGATGCCGCATTGTTTCCGCATCCCTTACTTACTGAGCATGGCTGGAATTAACATTACTGTAATTATTACAAATTAAAACAATAACTACCTAAATAATAATGAAATGAGCATCTTTAGTACTACTACCTTTCTTTTGCAAACTGTATGTTCTTTTCCACATTTCAATTTGCAAAAATAATTACCTATAACACTATGTATCAAACTAATAAATAATAAATAATTTATTAACATGTTAAAAAAATTCAGATATAAATGACACATTATTATGTGCCTTTTATAATCTTTACCCACTTTGATCAGTGATCCTTATTTGGAAAATAAAAATAATAAATTCCAGTTAGGCCCACTCTTACAGTCATTGGATAATTTTATCGAAAGTACAATTGACATGGATACAACTGTTTGTCAATTTCACAGTTATATCCATAACAGTAATACCCCCGATAAAGTTATTCAGCAATTGTAAAAGTGGGCCTTAATCAGCAAAGTGCAGTGGAAGTCTTGATTTTGATATTAACTATAACTACACATGCATTTACCTATTACTTTAGTTTTGTCAAGAAAAGCCATTCTAACAAGTATAGGGTTTGATGAGTAGCCCTCTAAAAATTAATCATTCATAAAGCAAAGTCGAGGAAGATTAGACGAAGATTAGAAACATTGAAAGAGAAAAGAGAACAACATGACAAACGCAATGTTACAACAATCGAACAACTTCCATAAGACCCCTTTTTGCTTCCAACGTTATCCGTAAAATTAAGAGCAAAATTATTCGTCTTCTCTAGAGAAGGCTCTTTGAAACCTGCCCCCATCTGCCGTTGACCTTTTCGCCCAAATCTTTAATTGTTTTCATTATTGTGATTCAGCTTTTCTTCGTTTTCTCATTTTTTCTCTTTATCGCTGGGAAATTGATGAAATTGTCTCTCATAGTATGGGGTTATTTAGTATCATTGGAAAAGTTTTCGGTAACATTTTGGTCAGCAAGCGGAGAATCTTGGCTTCTGGCTCGACAAATCTATCATTAGACCTTTTCTCTGCCTGCAATCCTACATTGCGACAGCCACGAATAAAATACTGCTTAATGGTCATTTTTCTAGACATTGAGTGTGCTTTGATAAAGTTTAACACAAGAAACTTCCGTTACAAACCCCTATCTCTAAACAATTGTCTGTTTTCCGCTATATAGATGTCATCTTACAACTTCACCAAAGCATCAAGGCTCCAGGCGTTTGAACTAGAACAGTTACAGATTTGTTCCCGCATGTGGAGAATCAAACCCATTTTCAAAAGATCTAGTTCACGATATTTTTCCAGCGCATTTATACCAAAGCCGAAATTTTCAATCCTACCGCCTGGAATTCTATGGCTCATCACACCTTTAAAAATCTTTATCTACCACCTACTTCATTTGTATCATCTTCACCTCCACGTTAAGTTAAACTTTAGCAATCGTTTGCTCTGGAGGCTCAGCTACGGCATTTTAGACTTTTATTCATGCATGATGTGATCCCTCGTTCTGACAGACGGAAAGGGTAATTTACAGGATATTCTGTTTGAACCACTTCCATCTTTCGGAGTGCATCTTGATCCGTGAAAGAAACTGAAAAGTAAGGAAAAGAAGCAAGTTGCCATTCGAGAACTTTAACAGAATGACCTTTCTCATCAAGACATTTTTTAAGTCAATATATTACTATAGCCAATGAAATGTTTCACAGAACTCCTGCAGTCACAGTTGCTTAGAATTGTCATTACTAGGACGGTACGATTGCTGTCTCTAAAAATTAGTTAAAGCATAATTATTATGTCTTTCCGCTTTCCTCTTTTATTTCACGTTGTGTCAGAGCATTGATGTTGTTTGCGCACTTGCATACAAAATAATAATAAAAACACAAAATCTTTTAAAAACTGTTTATTTTACTAAAAACTATCAAACATGAGAATTGCGAGAATCTATTTTGTTTTTAAATGCAGCTAGAATGGAGCATTTTTCTACAAATACATGTTGAGTAGTCAAAAATGGACCACCTCATTTCTAGGGCTCTTAATATACCTTGGACAAATTGACATTATAAACGCACCACCCTGTTTACTATACAAAGTTGCGTTAAGAAATTTTGCCTGAGGCGTCAAATTCCCTAGTGCGTCCATGCTCCCATAGTTAAGAGTAGTGGGCCAATGCAGGTTATTTGATGGAGAGGGAGTCCATACTTTCAACCAGATTAGTTTTATGATTATGTTTAAAAAATGGGAGCAACAAAGCCAGCCGAGGAATGAACAGAGGGATGGGGAGAATGAAATTTAATTGAAGAGTACAATAGACAGTTTCATCTGGGACGCTAGTTGTTAGTAAACAATACATAATGCATACGCAATATAGCCCCATGTGCTTCCTCCTCCATATCTCTGTCTTCCACTATATCGATCATATTGAATGTTTTTAGCGCCATTTCTGGTTTTTCGAGGCGTCCGAATTACTTAAGCTAATGGACCAATGGTGGTCCTGTAAAGAGCAAAAAGCCTAACCCTGAAACAGATTAGCTTGCTCTAAGAAATTTAAACGAAGAAAATCGGCAAAGGAGAAGTGAGTGAACTAATTATGTATATCCCCAAGTTAACTTACTTGTGTAAAAGCTAGGTGACCTGATGGAAAGCAAAGTTTAATCCTCAAATTAGTTAAAAATTAGTAGCAGAGAAGACCAGGTGGGCGCAACGTGCTCGCAAAGTACCTTATTTATGGTTATGCATTGCAGGTGATCTGACAGACAGTTAACTGTAATCTTCAATAAATAAATTTTCTGTAAGAATGTAAAATGAAAAACAGTTACAAAGCTATAAAAATCCTATGGTCGCGCGATACATCTCCATTAATGTAAGGTCCTATAACCAGATTAGCTTTCTCAAGCTAGAAGAGGAGGGCAATGGAAGCATACAGTGGCAAATAATGGAAACAAAACACGCCTTGAAGGCAACCAAGACAATTCCTCTGATCGTATAGTGAACCACTGCAGTTGGTTCATTGGATGAAGAACAAAGCCTGATTGTACGCCAAAAGGGTGCAAATTGTGACTGACTGGGTCACCTGAAGTAGTCCAATGGTGATTTAATTGAGAAGTCACAATCAGGTTAGATTTTTCCAAGAATAAAACCGTTGTAACTGGCGCCTTGGCCAATAAGACAACTGAATCTGCACACTTTGCGACGTTATATTTTTATTATTACTAGTAGTTAGGTACTAGAGGAAATTTTGTCAAAAAATTTATTTAAAATAAATTATACATTTTTTTATAAAAACAGTAGAGTAATAATCAAAATTAGAGTCGTGTAGATACTTGTTTGTAATCTTGACCCAGCCATTCCTGAAAACAGAACATAAGTAATAAATTATTAGTGTTTTTTTTCATTTTGGGCACCGATTACTGGAGTTATATGACTCCGTAGATTCGATCCCAGAACCGAGAAATCTCTTCCCGATTCTAGGAATAGTTTCGCTCTATCAAATGTATTAGTATCACTACGCTATGCGAATTATCAGTGTTTATAATTAATTCTGCCAATTCTACGTTTGATAATAATCAAGAAAATTATTACTCGATACATACTAAAAGGAGAGTCCCAGTCATCTGATGACAATTTATTTACAGCTCCGCATAGACCAGTATATTTACTATTACACTTTCTCCTACCGCAGTTAGAACAAGGTTGGCCACGTCTGTAAACTGGTGTTCCCACAACGTTTCCACCAGATCCATAATTACAATAGATATAAACCGAAAAAAAATTATTTTGTGACATGTAAAAAGTTCTACCACATCCAACATGAGAGGTTTCGGCCCATACGACTTGTGTGAAATGTCCAATTGAACCACTAGAGCTAGATAATATACAAGATGTGTATTTATATAAAAAAGAGATACTGCATATAAACAACTTACTCTTTGTAAGAATCTATTTCACCACCATTACTCATTTTTATTTCAGAATACCAAGCTTCAACTGCGTTGGTTAAGAATTTTTTGTCACTGAAATCAATGGAAACAGAGGAACCACTAGAATACATGTTTTGCCCAACATATCTAAATTTTTCTGGAATGAATATTGAAATACTGATTATTTTCAAAAATAGAATATATTAGGTTCATACTAGTAGTTCTGCAAGTATCATGAGAATTTCCTGTTTCCGCACAAGCATTAGACCAACACTGGGCAACAAATTCCAATTCTCTGTCATAATTCTAAAAATTCACAATTATTGTAAATCACATAAATCATCCATACTTACCAATGCTAGCATATTAGAAGCCTGACCATTTCCACCGGTGGTATCTTTTCCGAGAGCAATATTATTACGATAATTGTTATGAAGATCTAATATCCACTGTCTGCCCTCATCATCTAAACCCAACGATGATGCATTAGCGCCACATGCTTTGCTTACGTAACAAGGCTAAAATCATTCATGTATGTTAAAGGAACTTAACTAGGAAACAAAGTTAGTACGTCTCGTTTGCATACTGTATGTTCTTTTCCACAAGGAAAATCACAAAAATAATGAGCAATAGCACCGTGTGAAATAGAAATAAGTAAGAAATAATATTTTAACATTTTATAGAAAATGAAATGTCATGGTTGACAGTTCAACACTTTTTTTTTCTAAGGTACTGATTTATTCAGCCTTGTCTAAAAAAATGATATAGTGAACGTGTGCCTGACGTACCCTAGGGGTACTATTTGTTTTTTTCTTATTCATTACAAACCATATTTCTCGTCTTTTACTAAGCTCTAGATTATTTTAATTTCTTACTACAATACTTCCATTAATAAAGATGGAAATATGTGGTTTATAATTGGTAAGGACACAGATTATTGTACACCCGAAGGTGTACGTCGTCTATAGACCGAGCGGCGCGGCGCGACTGTAGTTTGCCTTACGTCATCGAGTACATGAAAGTATACCAATAAATGTACATGAAAAACATGGTGTATCTAAAATTCATTGACCAGGTTCGGAGTAGTGGGTACCTAGGTGACTTCCGGTAGATTTCTAGTTGTTTAATTACGTTATAAGATGCATGGTATAGAGGAAGATGGGAGCTATAGTTTTGAGTGGTCTGCTAGGGGGTTACGGCGGAGTGAGGGAGGTAGACCAAATTTTTTGGTCGATACTAATCGACCTCTACCTCATGGTACTTTAGTTTTATTTCGAAATAAAAGTCCAATCGGTTTGGAAAGCTTTTACAGTCTTGAATAACATGACCGACTCGGCAAATACCATTGCATCGGTTCAAGACGTCTAAAGCAGACCCCAGAACACCATGACATATTTCAGCAGTTAAGTTGAGCCTGGTCTCGAACCGAATTTGTTGAATTCTCTATTTTCATTGCTTTGATATAAAGATTTGTGGAGTCTGGATTTACGAAAACTTGCTGTGTCTACTCTGAAAATATAATTCTTCTTTATTTACAGAGTCTATGCACATTTTAGTCTACTTCTACACAAATTCTTTTTTTTTGTAAACTTAAATCAATGCTTTTCTAAACTTATACTGACAAATGGGATCAGCAGATTTTTTATTATATTTTATTTTATCGTCTGATTTACCTAATCGTGCAAATTTCAAGAACATGACCTGAGTCTTTTATAAGATCGTTTACACCTACCACTTCACCTTCCAGAGGATACCTATTTTCGAGTTTGTAAGAACCTCATGTTTACTGCATCCCGATTGGTATAATTCAGCTCTTTTTTTGTGCTTCCGATTGCACAGATTCCATTGAGTTTGAGTTCTTTAGTACAGGATCTAAGGGATACTCTACTTCTAGCAAGCTTGTAAGAGAAAACTGTATATTTAGAGAAACTAGAGAAACTATAAAATGACCTGGTCTGTTTTCACTGAGACCGGTTTCAATCAGTTGAACTAATGCGGAAGCACCACGTGATAGGAACAAATGCGGTAAACGAGATCCCTTTTTGCAACGGAAGCCACCCTCACACAGATGAACTAGAGTGTAGTGGAGGAAGTTCCATAAGGCGAAGAGACTTAAAACGTAAAAACGACGGGGCTAGCAAAAAATCACTCAAAATCTGCAGAACCAGTATTTCCTTGTCTTCGGACCATTGAGGTGCCGTAAGATATTATTGGAAATAGGGTTGCTCACAGATCCCTGGTTGGGCCACCAAAGAGAGCAGTTTTGCATGTTACAACGAGAAATCTATTTTTCTCTAAAAAGAATAGTAGTAGGCTTTAGCGCTACCCAATGACAACTGACGCCTGAACATAGAATAATGTAATGACACGAATATACTTAACAAGCGTCTTACGGCGCGGCGTTTGACCTTGCGATGTTTGCGGAGAATAACGCATTTCGCAGTGTAAAAGTATACGCGACTAATAAAGATAGTCTACATGAAATTAGCGGTTGTAAATAGAGGACAGCAACTGCAACTCGTATCTCAACGCTAATCCTCAGGTAGTATCATGACGACCAGCCGTCAGGGGTAACGGATAGCGCTATAAACCAATTACCAAGAAAGAATACCCTCACACCACATCCTGCGATAAATTGCTTTTGTCTGACATTTTAAAAGTATTTTCTAAAGAAATTTAAAGTTGGATGATTAAATTTACAATAGTGCATTCAACATTTCTGACATGTTCATAATTAATGTATCTGGTTCTTTAGGAATACTTAAAGGTAGATATCTTATTTTGTAGACCTTTTTATCTCTGAAAGTGGTAATGAAAGAAAGCGTTTGCACAACGTGGGACTTTCACCCACTATAGTTGTTCTTTACTTTAATGTTAAATTAAATTTATATTAAATAATACAAAAAACTTTTATATTTTAAGAACTAAGGAGATTATTATGTTGCAAATTTTATTTTTTTAAACAATTAGCTTTTAATATAAGTTGAATAAGATTACTCAAGATTGAAGGTTGTCATAATAGACAATCATATCAATATTTTATTAAACTATCAAAATTCTCAGAAACTTTATTTCCTTTCACTGCCAGATTGCAACGTGTAATATTCCATAAAATCCTTTAAATTACAAAAGTGGACAATATTCAAGCAACTTTTAGTTTAGATTTACGCTTGAAACCTACAGTTTAGTGACACTTCGAACTCCATAATTAATTAATTTTTAGACTTTAACATTTGTAATTGTAGTATTAACAAATCAATTGGCAAACCATCTACATTTCTGCATTTTAGAATTCGATATTATGAAAATGGAAAAACTAATTTAATTTTGCCGCGTCCAACGTAAAGTTTCTCTTTTGCAAAAAAAAAGCAGAAAGTGTGCAGTAGTAGTTTTTCTTTTTTTATATAACCTCCTTTTTCACGAAAGTATCTAATTACCAGGGGATTCTTCTTGCAGTTTCTTTGTTCTTCTTTCTTTCCTTTCATCTGTCCTTTCAACTTTCTCTTCTCTGATCTTCATCGTCGGACATACCGCTACATGCAGAGCTTCACAGTTAAAAGCTATTGAACATAAGTCTTTCCACTAATCCATAATGCTATTTTGAGATTTCCTAAGCCATTAACAAACATTGTATGGCCATAGTGTGGAACACATCGTCGAGTATTTGGCTGTATGCCAGACGGGCTACTATGGAATAGTCTCGCTAGATCTTCATTTACTAGTCACCAGTTGAGAGCAATAAACAGGAGTGAAGTATTAATCACCAAATCTGGCCTCAAGATCTTTACTTTTACCCAGCACTTGCGTTGTTTCTCCTTAGAGAGTCATCGTCAAATTTGTATGTTTGTCGTCTGGGTTCCTCCCATTGTTGGCAGCTACCTTTTCATTTTGTTCATCGACCATGGTGTTTTTTGCTTTAGGTAATTCTGCTGGTTCTCTTACTTCAACCATGTACCAAATGTTCAATTTCTATTTTTCTAGCTACATTTCTTTTCTATGTGTATTCTTCTTTCAGTTTCTTTTATTTCCTGTTTTACCTCATCTTCACGTTTGAGCAATCATTCATTAATTACTTTAGCTGTGTCTTCTTCTTATTTTTTCTTTCTGTTGCTTTTTTTGCTTATTCATCCAACTTCAACTTCATAAAAGATTGTAACATATCGTTTGATGCATCAGCTTCTTGTTCCAATTCAAGATTATTTTTAGAAACCATTTCTTTTCTTTTAGTTTTACTTGTTATTGCACAAACTAATTTAATCGTACACCTGATATCTGTCGCAGCACTTCATTAATTTCAAAACTCTATTAAAAACATTTTTTTTTTCAGAACAGAACAAAAATCTCCTCGATAACGGCTCTACCTAAATATGTTAAATATTAATATACAGTATGCCCATTTTACGGGTCCTTCCCTGAATGTTTGGGAATAGGCAACACATCTTACAATCGAGAGATATCTTTGTTTAATTACAGATTTTAAAAATAAATGTTTGTATAGTTTGTTTTTTATACAACATGTCAATGTCAAAATTCCTCAATTTATGCTGGTTAGAAATAAGAGTTGCGTGTTTAGAAAATAAATAATTATAAATATTATAAAACTTTAAGAATTTAATAATAATAATAATAAACTAGAAAGTAAACAAAATGAACAGGTTTGTACAAAAGTTAAACAGGAAATATAACCAAATGTCAAACAGTTGACTTTTGTCAGTTTTTAAATTCACAGCAAACCATGGTTCAATCAACAAGAATTGAGCTTTTTAAAGAAAAGACAGCTCTGTTTGTAAGATGTGTTGCCTATTCCCAAACATTTAGGGTAGACCCATAAAATGGGCATACTGTATACGTATGATATTAAATAAACGTTCAGCATTCTTTTAGGAATAATACAAAAAAATATTTATCAGGAAACTCTGATTGATTGGAAGTTAGAAGAGAATTACGTCGTACTCGTAATTTCAATGTTCGGGTGGGGGACTTAGGGTGGGAATCAAGCTGGAGATACCTGCAGACTTTTGGGTGAATACTCTTCCTAAGGTGATCTTAACATATGCCAAAGTTCAGCTTTCTCCTCATTAGTTGGGGGACAAATCCCCATTTTCACTGGACTATGATGCTGATTTGCCATTTTATAAAACTTAAAGTTTTCAATTATAATGTTTTTGTCCAAAACAAAACATTTTATAAAAACAGGTTGTTACGTTCATTTTTTTATGAACCTAACCGGTTGCCGTTTAATATCTTCAATCTAGTTCTCCGTTCCTATAAGAATTCGTACGAAAATACATACATTTAGACCACCTTATATATCATTGAAATGAAACTTCTAATAAATTTGCTTGTATTAAATTTATGTTGCATGTGGGAATTTTCTTTGCATTGAAAATCTTAAGAATTATTTCGTTATAATTACTCTAGGATGACCATGAGAGATTTTTTGTAATCTATAGTTATCTGTAGATGCCAGATGTATATTAAACTAATTTTTTGCTTTTGTTGAATTAATTTCTGCTTGTTTTATGAGATTTCACTCGTTTAATAGTACTGTTTGACATTTATTTGTTTTCAGCTAATTAAAAGAGGTTAACCATTATAGTTCCGTTGGATAATGATTGACTATTAGATTCGGGATTGATTGCATTAGTTTTGATTAATTTAGGGCTATTTGCATGCGAATTTTTCTGGGATTTTTAGACATAGCCTTTTGTCTAAATACTCTATTCACTTATTAGGTTTTAAACCAACTTTCTGCTTTCAGTCATATTTCATTAATTTATTCTCAACTGTGACTACTTTAAAATAGTGTGGTGCAATACATTTAACATTTATTTTCGGCTTCTTCTCATCATGAACAATTAATCTGCATAAAATTTAGTTGCCTGTAGTATGATGTATTTACTTTTATATGATGTAGATCCATCGCTTAAGGTGTTCTATTTGGATAGTAAATGAAGATACCGGTTTCAACTATTTGTCATCATCAGGTCAAAAATTGTCTAGGTGTTAATTAAATAATTGTTGAAGTAATACATCATTCTTTAAAGCTGTATTATTTCTATTATTCTATCTGTTATAATTTATTACATGAACTAATTATTTTTGTTTTATTTTTTCCTCTTGTATTTATCTTAATTGCAAGAATAGCAATTTTCTTTTAATTAATCTCTATTTCATTAATCTGTACTTTATTTAGTTTTAGTCACTACCATTTGGTCTAGTGAAATGTTTATGCTTTAAAGATTTTGCTCTTTAGGAAAGTTTTTAGTTCATTTTTTATTAATTTGGAAAAGTTACACAAAATAATTTCATGATTAAAAAAAATCTGTCTATAAAATTAATTTTATTTTAACGGTTGTTTAAAACAAAATTTTTTTTTAACTACCTAAGATCTCAATGTTGATTTTGTTCTAATGACTTCTTAAGCGGTGGGTCACAAAATATGAGAACAGCTATGAGTAAATGATTTGTTTCAGGTTGTGAATAAACAATTTTTATGTCTGACGTAGCTACATCAGCAGAATCTGCGATATCAAGTAAGTTTTCTTCTGGTATCTGTTCTCATCATGTGTTCCCTATTGCCTGTTTTCATTTATCTCAAATAATTTATTTAAGGGTTTGGAAATTTAAATTTATTAATTGTTTATGGACCCTAATAAAACTAGATATGAATCTAAATTTTATTATGTTACATTTTTATTTGTTGCAACTTATTTATAATCCTGAAATTATTGCAACTTATCTAGGGTTTTTGTTTTAAAAACAAATTAAGATGTTTGTCTTGAGGGTGACATTTAATTGGTCATTTGTTGCATTGAATAATGATCATTTTATTGATGTTTAGATAGTATTAAATTAATTAATACCTGGCGCCCTTTAATATGCTATTTTTTGAAATTTTAGGATTTGATCTTCTATTACGTTGCTTTCATTTCAAAGTACTCATTGATGGTTTTGTACTCAATTACTTGTAATAGGTATTGATAAGTATTTTGGTACAATATATGAAATTTATGTGTAAACATTTTATCAATAAATATCAGTGGAGTTTCCTAAACTAAAGTGTTGTCTTGTTATTTGATCTGCTCCTCTCATTCGCCCACGATTCAAGGCCCCGACTTGAGTTAGCAGGGCAGATCATAAGCCGGTCTTTATTGTAAGTATATGTAAAGCAAGGTTACGTTACAAAGTATATACTCATTTTGTTGAAATTCTATGCTGTTTTTTCAAAATGGCGACCAACACACACACACACACATCTGACATGTTAGAATGTTTACTATGTTTAACAGCACGCAAAATACAACATGTCTACGCAAGAAGAATTTTCTTCTAACTTTTTGCACATTTTTCCCTAATACTCCTGTATATTAAGCAGGTTATTATAGTTTCCAGTAATCAGCAAATACGATTTGCGACCTATGAAGAAAAACAATTACAACAGGAAACTACATCTTGGATTCTGTCTCAAAAACTGGTTTCCAAATGTTTGCATTGCATTATAGTATAACTGTAAGGAAGTATTTGTAAACAAAGTTAAGACGTACTGTGGTGATCAAAACTCCTCAATTTGCTTTTATGAGAAATCTTGCCAATACAATGTGGGATCGCCTTGTATTTTGGTTCATATTGATCAATTTTTATGAATTTGCTATTCGGATGTGTCAATTATTGCAGCACTGTTTCTTAAACATTGACTTTAAGATATCCTGGCTCTGTTAATAAATAGCACACAATGTATACAAAGAAATACTTATACCCAAACTTAATAAGTTGTCCAGTTTGGAAATTATTGATGTTCTTTTTTCAAAAACCAGCAAAGATAAAAAACAACGTTACATAGTGAAATACAAAAAAAATATTTCCCGATCGTTGTTTGTTCTACATTGGCTGTGGAGCTTAAGCGCAAATCTTTCTAAATAAGACGCCTTCTTGATTTTCATACTGATGTTTTCATTTTTGATGCTTTTAGTGAGACAAAGTCTAAAGTATAGTTTGCTGTTTTTAGATGAGATTCCTGACATGGCTAACATATTACATAATTATAGTGTTGGCTTACTTCAATAAATTACTATATTTATAAATAAGAAATTTACATAAAAGCTAGCAAGATTGAGGAAATTGTAGTTTTCCAAAGAGATACTTTTAATCTAGCAGAAAATGACACCGCAAATGGAACTATCCACGCGCCTTCAGAAACTTTCACCTCTCCACAAAGGCCTTTATAGTCTTCATTGCAACTTGAGTTGTTACATTCCGAACAGGGAGTTCCTCGTTTGTAAACTGGGTCACCTTCAATGTTTCCACCAGTTCCATAGTTACAATATATATATAATGAATAATAATTAGATCTTGGCGAAAAAGCTGTCCTTCCACACCCAACATGAGTTGTTTCTGCCCACATGAGTTGAGTAAAATACTTACTTTCATGACTGTAAATTGTTCATGTGTTAGTTGACATTAATGTAGACATATGTGTAGCAGATAAGTTACTCGTTATAGGAATCAATTAAATCAGTATTGGACATGTTGATATCCTCGTACCAGGATTTAATAGCTTCAGTTAAAAATTCCCTGTTATTGAGATCCAAATTGTAGGCTGTTTTACTAGCATATGCATTCTGTCCGACATTACTAAACTTTTCTAAAAATACTTTGTCATAAAAACTGATATTTATATTCCACTTCTGATCTGTTTGTAGATTTGCATTTGACATTTTAAAACTCGTTTCAAATTAGACTAGTCTTAGAAGTGAAGCATAAAAATCATATGAGTGTAATTTCCATACTTGTAGTTCTGCAAGTGTCATGAATAACTCCAGTTCCTCTGCAAGCATTAGCCCAACACTGGGCAACAAATTCTAATTCTTCATCATAACTCTACAAAAATATTTATTATTATTATTATTATTATTATACTAATACCACATGTATGTAGAAATCTTTGTTTACTATAGTATTCATATTAGAAGCTTGACTATTTCCACCTCTAGTATCTTGGCCTAATGCAATTCTAGTTCGAAGCGTGTTGTGAAGATATAAAACCCATTCTTTGTCTTTATTACCTAAAGGTAATACTTTACCATTATGGCCACATGCATAACTTAAGATGCACGGCTACGTTAATTATTATTAAATTAGTTTTTAAATAAGAAAACATTAACATTAAAATTATTAACAAAATAATTTGGCACCTTTTGACCATTGCATGCTGTATGTTCTGTTGAACAGGGAAAGGAACAGAAGTAATTTCTGGAAACGCTCTGTAAGCAACACATAAGCAACAAATAAGGTTTTAACATTTTTTGAATAAATCCAGTAAATGATATTCTTTTTAACTGTCAAATATTTTTCTATTTTGCTTTTTTTGATGTCATCCTTCATTAAACGTTTACGAAAATTAAGCTGAGTTAACTTGATCAGTCAAAGTAATAACTGCTGAAATAATAAATTGTATTCATGATAATAAATTAATAAGAATCAATCAGGTTAACCCAGGCGAAATTCTGAATTTCGTATAATAATGTAAATCATAATGACTAATCTGACGACATTATAAAAAACTTCTGCTGTTCAAATGACTTATAGTCCAGTCAACGAAGAGGTTATAGAGGACATGGAAAGGGAGAGAATTTTCCTCTTGAGGAATGTGTTGGGAGTAGTTAGGTTGCAAATGCCGGAACAGCTTCTGCACCAGCCCACGGTACACTATGCACACCTAGACACTCACACATCACCACTCCAACATACACACACTGTCACACCCCTCACTACACAATCCCAACACCGTTCTGAAAAGAACCGACGCATCGTGGCCACATCGTCGTCACTGTGCGACGGCTCGCTGGCTGTCCTTGGGCATACCATACCATCTGATCATGGGTCACCCACATCGGCGGGGATTATGGAGGACCCTGCTTCCGGCCTGCTCCACGTCGCCACCAACCATCATCGTCGTGGACGGGCGTGCGGACTGCTTGGTACGTGACATGACATTGACAACCAACCTTTCCTTTCCGACGCACCATTTCGTGGACTTCCCTATTAACCAACCAACTATCATCACCAGGCTTAAGAGAGGTTAAGTCCTCTAAGGAGCCGGCCGCCTACGGCGGCATTATTACATTGACGACGAGTAGTTAGGAGGCAAAGATACTAAAAGTCCCCGCCCCTTTCGGTTTCTTGCTTACAACTCGGAAACGGTGCGTTGTACGGTAAGAAGTACTCCCTACAAACTAAAAGATAATTAAATTTCCTATAAGACTATTTATATTCATTTTCTTTCGATGTGTTATAGTGTCCGAGATATTCGCCAGCGGAGATCGATAATTTTCGAAAAACTTTTATTTGCCTCACACTTTTCGTCAAACTTGTCCTTCTAACTCCTCAGCCTTATGTTTTATAGAAAACTTGTCAGACAGAAAGTTGTAGACCATTTAGTCCTCTTTAGAAATATCTAATAGTTACTAATTTATCTTCTACAGGTCAGAGGTTACAGCAATTTGAAGTTTTTGGATACATTTCGTGATTTCTCAAGAAAAGTCAATAAATGCCCAAAAGGGGGTTGTAGAGGAATTCTTCTTTTGAGGAATATGTTGGGGGTAGTAAAGAGGCAAAGATACTAAAAGTCCCCGCCCCTAGCTCTGCCGCTTTAGGGGGAGGGGGGGTGGAAAGGTCCCTTTTGTCGGTTTTTTGCTTATAACTCCGAAATGGTGTGTCGTACGGTGAAAAGTATTCTTTACAGAATAAAAGACAATTAAGTTTCCTACAACAATGTTTATATTTATTTTCTTCCTATGATATTCGCCAGGGCAAATCTGTAATTTTTGAAAAACTTTTTTTGCCTTGTATGTTTCGTCGAAGTTGTCCTTCTAACTCCTCAGCCTTATGTGTTTGGAAAAGTCGTCAGACAGGGAGTTGTAGAGCATTACATTTCCTTCAGAAATATGTATATTTACTAATTTATCTTCTACAGGTCAGAAGTTACAGCAATTTGAAATTTTCGGATAAATTTCGTGATTTCTCAAGAAAGTTATACTTTCGTTATTATCGTTATTTATGTATTAAGAAACTGGAATTTAAAAAAATTTACCTATCCTTGGCAAATCCCAGTTTCTTAATACATAAATAACAATAATGACGAAAGTATAGTTTTCTTGAAAAATCACGAAATTTATCCGAAAACTTCAAATTACTGTAACTTCTGACCCGTAGAAGATAAATTAGTAAGAAGCCGCTCCGAAGGCAGTGGTTCCTGCTACTATCATTGTCGGTTTGGTCAGGAAGCCCGGAAATACTACCAGTCCTGCAGTTTCAGCGATCAGTAAAACGTCACCAGTAGAGATGATTGCCAACGGCAGCCTTCAATTAGCCCGTCTCTTTCTAATAGACAAGCGCATCTGCCTATAATTCCTCGTCGATACTGACTCTGACTATTTTATCGGAACCGCACTCCGTATCCGAACTGACGCTGGTTTCGAAATAGTCAATTATGAAACCACAATGATTTCTGTGAACTTTGGGCTACGACGCGAGTTAAAAGGACGCTTTTATATTGCCGGCGTCGCAAAGCCAACAATAGGTGCAGACTTCTTACGCGAGTACGAACTCCTAGTGGATCTAAGAAACAATCGCTTAGGTACTCGATATCTTCACACACTTGTCCGCACAGGGACATCCCGTGTCTCAGATCTATTAGCCCATTTGTCACCGATACCTCCACGGAACAAAAACTCCGTGGTGCATCCAGAGCTGGGTAAGTACATTAAAAATGAGAGCAAGTACCAAGTAGAAAAGTACAATCATTACAAAGTACTTAACTACAATTACCAAGTACAGCAACGTAAGAAGTATTTATTAAGTACTATGCAGCCAAGTACATAAGTAAAGTACTTGCAAGTACAGTTCAAGTACATCTTTCATTACGTTGAATGCAAGCTGTCTATGTTTTAGGAACCTTGATGAAATCGACAGAATTATATTATCAAGGAAAAAAAGTAAAAGTTAACAAATAAAACTTTATTGTATTAAAGTGCAACTTACTTTCTTTAAATGAGAAATAAATAAAATAACAGTATAAATCTATTGCAGATGAACTTTGTTGCATTTAGTACAACAAATCTTTCAAAGTTGACATCTGTTATTGATTATCTTCTCGGTGCATTCACTATCGAAGCAAAAAAAATAATCTTTCCACCGGCGCGGAATTGTAGTATATTTGAAAAATAGGGGATAATTCTCTAGAACTGCAAAATGTTTCCTGGTATCATTCAAATACTGCAAAACTCCTAGTTCAATTTTATTACAAATTGACATTGGAATAAGATTATTAGTGAAAACATCCTCGTTAAAGTCAAAAAAAAATCATCATAGAATGCAGCACGTTGCTGTGATGAAGCAGTGGTGTCAGTTTGTTCTACGAGAAATACTTCACATACATCAATTAGTTTATTTTTATGAGTTCTTTAGAAACGCCTGCTTTGTATGATAAAGAATCATGCCACCTCATCTTAAATTAAGAATGCGAAACTGCTGCAATAATGGAATCTTAATCTGTCAAAGATAATATAAAGAAGAGCCTGTTGAATTCCTTGTAATATGGCAGATAAAAGTACATCCCCTCCGAATTTGAACTTTTTCATCTTCAATCTTTCCAATACTGGGAAGGAGCAACCCAAAAACATGTTTTCTTCTACCTGTATACCTATTAAAGTTTTCTGAAAAGTACAATTTCGATTATTTGAAATTATGCAACTCTACTATGAAAAAGCTGTGAGTACATGCGTAAGTGTAACCATGGGATAAGATGTTCAATATAATAATATAATTAAGAAATGTGATGAAATGATAATTCTACTTACCACAAATTCAGTTTGTTTCGTCCCTACCAAGACATATAGTAAAAAACAGACAATTTAAAAAATTGCGGGCAATTTACACTATTTTACAGAGTCTGCATTTGGATGCACAGTTTAGACAGAAGTGAGTACGACAATGTGTTCGAAACAAGCACTGTTACTGGCAACATAATAGAAGTGTAGGGGAAAATATCTGTAATTTTGATTTTAGAAGTAGTTGCAAACATTCTGTAAGAAAAAATACAATTCTGTTATAGCACTTGTTTCATTAAATGTAATGTGTA
>VTPC01001354.1:0-52124 GCA_011009095.1 Ignelater luminosus
CGGGCGTAATTGATCTTACAGATGCTTGCAATTTTGAGTATCTGATAGTCCAAAAATATTCAGAAATTACTGAAGATGTCGTTGGACTCGAATTTGCAGATATGTGATATAGATGGTGAAGACCAAGTTGAATAACCAGATTAAGACTCTTCAGAAAGTGTTATTTGTTATGAAAATTAGTAACTGTGGAGAAAAACTAACTTTTCACAACGTGTGAAAGATAGAACAACAAAATGTAGTGCCGTGTTACCAGATGGTGTAGGATCTGCGTAATAAGTCAAAACTATACTGAGCACTAGAAATATTTTGTAAATGACAAAATATTGAAGCAAATACCTTGACATCTTTAAATTGGTCGACAAAAGTATAAAACAGGCGCTACATTTATTGCAACCAAAAACATTTACAGCTGTAAGCTATCTTACAGAAGTACTTCATAGTACTAACAAAGTTTGGAAGAGCTATGAAAAGAGAGAAATGTTTTATCTAATAATGAATTTGGAACGGTTGAAGGTTCTTCTTTACTGTATCCGTTTTGACAGCAAGAAACTTCGTGAAGTCATTAAAGAAGGTCAACAAGCTTGCGGCTATTAGCAATGTCTCAAGTTAAGGATTCTAATTTAGTAAAATTAGTAATAAAATATAAACAATTGAGAAAAATCTACATGCTAGTTCACAAGCAATACTTTCGAGCATAAGGGAGACTTATTGGCTCTTGGCTGGTCATACGACTGTCAAAAAGGTCATGAAACAATGTTTGATTTGTTTTAGATCAAACCCTCCAACCGTGAGATTGCAAATGGGCTTCCTTCCTAGTGCTAGATTAAAACCCCCACGACAGCAAATTAAGAAACAAGAAACTAATACAATCCTATATTTGCATTTTTGTCTGTTTCACGACAAAGGCAGTCCATATTGAGGTAGTTGGCTATTTAACCGCACAAGCCTTTTTTAATAGTTTAAAGCGATCCGTCGCGAGACGTAGTATTCCAAAAAACATTTACAGAGATAATGTAACAAATTTCCTATCAGCTAACAGACAGTTGACTAAAATTCGACAAGCGTTAGTAAACAATGTAGAATCTCTAGTCTTGTAAAATATTTTTAAAACAATAAAATTGTTTAGCACCCTCCTCCCTTCATTTTGTAGTCCTGCATAAAACCGCAGTAAAAGCAATTAAAAGGTCGTTTGAAAAAGATTATCGGATACATTTCGTTGATCCTTGAAGACATGCCGGTAATTGCATGTCAAATAACAGCGATAATGAACTCCCGTCGTTGTATCCCTTGCTCCAATGATCCACAAGATCTTAATCCCGTAACACCAGGACATTTTTTGATTGGCTCAAAATTAACATCTTTGCCCGAACAAGGTGTCACTTTCATAAATTGTAACCGTCTATCGCATTTGAAAAGACTGCAGGAGTTAATACAAAATTTTTGGAAACGCTGGGCACGTGACTATTTTTTTGTAATCGTTGTTAATGTTTTATATTTTGTCACGGACAAAATCTAGAAAAGACGATTTACGCCCGTGCAGATCTGAATGTTATGGGATGGGTTCACAGATAATTCATTCTAAACTGAAATAAAAACTCAATAGAAGTCCTCAGGACTGGATGCCAGAAGTCACTCATACTCTGTATATAGATATTTTGATAAAATGCCCTGGAAGCAATGCATACTCTTACCAAGGGGTTATAGTACCTCGAGAACCTACTAGCTTTGCATTAAACAACTCGCTGTGGTCACTCTCGACAACAGTGAGGAGTCTAAAACTTTTCTACCTTACGGTTGGAGCTGCTGGAGTAGAAGTTTCGCCAGTCCTGTCAGTCTTGTGTTTTCTTTGCCTGCTTCCAGCTTAGATTTCTTCTTTGAAGCACTTTCGTTATCTCGCTGTTTCACGTTCTCGTCGCTCTCCCATTCTTTCGTTTCTTATCTGTCGCCAATGTCCACACCTGCTTCACCACTCTGTCATGTCTTATACTTGCCATATGGCCAAACCACATTAACTGCCTCCTTTCCACTTTGTTCAAAATTGATTCAATGCTGCACATTTCACAAATTATAGTATTGCTGACACGATCTCTTTTAGTCAACCCCACCGTCGTTCTCAGCATTCTCATTTCGCACGAGTGAATTTTACTTTGTTCCTTGTTTTCAGAGACCACGTCTCACACCTATATGTTAATATCGATGTATATAAACTATTGAACACTTTTATTCTGGTGACTAAACTCAACTCCTTAAAAATAAATGTTTTATTCGGGCTCGGAACACTTTATTTGCCCCCGTCACCCTGTTATTAGTCTCTGGTTCTGTATCCCCAAAACCATTCAAAATCGCACCCAGGTATTTAAAATTATCGCATTGTTTTATTATAATACCTTTCAGGGTGATGTCTACCCGGATTTGGTTCCTTGAGACCATTAGCATTTCTGTTTTGCCCGAGTTTAACTTCATTTCGAATTCTTTAAAACCTTCATTCCAAACATTTAAATTATTTTGCAAGTCCTCTTCGGTTTTTGCAATGATTACCAAGTCATCCGCATATACAAATTCTGTTACTTTGACATGTTGCAAGTTTCGAATCCCCACTCTTGCTTTTTTGATTGTGGGTCTGGTCTGCTTTTCAATTTCATCAATAAGGACAATAAACAGAAGTGGGCCCAAGACTTCCCCTTACTTTACCCCCGTCTTTGTAGTAAATTCTTTAGAAAGTAGGTTATTAGTTTTTATATTGCTCCAAGTGCACTTGTACAGCCCCTACTTTTTTCGAATACTTCCCACATTCTATATCGTGAGGCGTTACAAACGCTCTCTCCAAATTGATAAAACATACGTATAGTGTTTCATCATACAGAATATTTTTTCTATCAGCTGCCTCATCGTAAATATTAGATCTGTTGTGCCGTGGCCTGGTCTTAAACCTCCTTGGTTATCATCTAATGTCATTTCGATTCTGTCCCTTAATCTTTTCTCTAACGCTTCGTAAATCTTACAAGTGACGCACAGTAGTGAAACCCCTCTGTAGTTCGTGTATTTCCTATTATCTCCTTTTTCACAAATGGGGAGTATGATAGCTAGTTCCCACTCTCATGGTATCTGCCCAGTATTCTAGGCTGTATTTACGATTTAATGTAACAGCTGGGTTCCTTCATCTTCCATGTACTTTAGCATTTCAACTTTTATGTTGTCATTTCCTGCAGTCTTTCCATTTTTTTTGTCTACCGACGCTTATGCGTAGCTCTTCCATCGTTATTTGGTTTTTATTTAGCATGTCTTCTACATTCCTCTGTGTTGTATTACAAACCTTTTATCTCCCCATTCAAAATCCAAAAGTATTCATGCCATCTATCCATAATTTCCGACTCTGCAACCACTATGTTACCTTCCACATCTTCTACGCACTTGACTCTATTCACTTTGCTCTCTTCTTCCATTTTATGGCCAGATTCTTCCCACTTGGCCTCTTGCACTTTCTCTTTTGTATTTTGTACCTTTCGTAGTTACTACTGTTTCTGTAACTTAGATAGATGCTCCACAACTTCTTTCTCTCTTGGATCTCTGCTTTTAATTCGTGGCTCCGTCACGCGGTAGATTTCGCACTTCTCCGGCTAGTCGTTCCGCATACTTCTTGTGCGGCCCAGCAGTTGGTCTCTTTCAAGATTTTCCATAAGTATTCTAAATGTTTTTCAGCTTTTGGTCTAGTTTCTGCCACAATAACAACAAAGATGAAAGTTAAACTGCGTAACATTATACAAGATAGATCCAAAAATATGTTTAACAAAAGGTTTTATTGTACAAACGTTACTAAATATATTCACGAAATAATAAATTAACACGAAATTTTAAAATAACAATACAACTTGTTATTTTGTTCATTTTAATTGGTGGGGGAATATGCAACAATAGACATAAAAGACTTTAAAGCATCCAAAGAGAAACAAGGACACAAAGTAAAAAACATCCTACAAGCAAATACAAAGAAACCTCTGCCACAACTCTACATAGAACTAGAACAAAAGGAAAACAGCAAAGATATTTATAAAATCAAGCATTTACTAAACACAGTAATAAATCTTGAACAACCACATAAGAAACGGAATACAGTGCAATGCACTAAATGTCAAATGCATGGACATACCAAAAATTACTGCCTCAGAAGTCCAAAATGCGTAAGATGTGCCAGATAGCATCTTACAAGCGCATGGACATGGAAAAATAAGGTGATCAAAGAAGTAAAATGTGCTAACCGCCAAGGTAACCAACGGCAAGTTACAAAGGGCGCCTAGTAAAAAGACAATTACAGCAAAAGCTATACCCAAAGCTGAAACCAAAAATAAATAATCAAATAATTCATCTAAACATCAGCTACGCTCAAATAACTGGAACCAATACAAAACTAAACTTAACGCAACAAGTACCTATAAATATTTACCAACAAAAACCTACAGTATCACAACCACAAAGCAATAAATTACAAGAGATGATGACTCAACTAATTGAAAAAATGGACACAATGCTAAATATCCTCACATGCCTGGTAGCCAAATTCAATTATTGGATTGTGGATTTAAGATAGGAATCTGGAACGCCAATGTCTTTTTAATATTACACAACATTGATGTGATATTAATTTCTGAAACTCCTTTCACGCAAAAATGTTACCTAAGTATCCCAGGATTTACAGTTTACAGTACCCAGCATCTAGACGGAACCGCACATGGACGAAATAGAAGTAACAAGTATCATAGTGGAAGACTGGTCTACTCACAATCGCAGCAGTCTACAGCCCACCTATGCATTCAATCAAACATGAACAATATTCTGAGTTCTTCAAATCACTAGGTAACAAATTCATGGCAGGAGGAGACTATAACGCGAAGCACCCGTGGTGGGGTTCAAGGTCTCACGTGCCCAGATCCAAAAGGCGGCAGTTATATCAATCCATGCAGCAAAACCAGTTGAATCCGCTCTCAACAAATGAACCGACTTATTGGCCGGCAGACCAAAGAAAAACATCTAACGTCATAGACTTTTGCGTCATGAAGGGCATCGTCACAAGCTATGTAAAAATTGAATCCTGTCCACACCTTTCATCAGATCATTTATCATTAATTGTTACTATCAGTACGCAACTTCTGCAAAACACTAAACCAATGACGTTCAACAAAAAAAAAATTGGGAGCTATTCAGGTATAAAATAACAGAAGAAATAGACCACAATATCCCGATAACAACCACAGACCAACTAGAAGACGCAATTGATGACCTTACGTCATAGACTTCTGCGACATAAAAGGCATCGTCACAAGCTGTGTAAAAATTAAATCCTGTTTACACTTTTCATCAGATCATTCACCATTAATTGCTACCCTCAGTACACAACTTCTGCAAAACACTAAACTAATGACGTTGTTCAACAAAAAAACAAATTGGTAGCTATTCAGGTATAAAATAGCAGAAGAAATAGACCACAATATCTCGGTAACAACCACAGACCAACTAAAAGACGCAGTTGATAACTTGAATCAAATTATTCTAAAAGTAGCGTGGGAGGCCACACCGGAAGATGTACCAAACAAGAAAATAAACTCTTTAAGAAAAACGAAAACTAAGAAAGATTTGGCAACAAACACGAGCTCCACACGAGGCAAAACTAAATAAATAATTAAGAAAGTTAATCAACAGCCATAACCAAATACCTGCAAGAATTATCTGCAACTGAAATAACAGATTACTCACAGTGGAAAGCAACAAAAAAAATCAAACAACCACAGCAACACATCCCACCAATAAAAACAAAAGACAACAGTAACAGAAGTAACGAGCAAAAAGCATATGCTTTTGCAGAACACCTAAAAGAAGTATTGGAGCTTTTTACCAATGCTCTGTCTAAAAAAAATAGAGTTACATTTTTTGGAAAATCCCTTACATTCAGTACATCCAATCAGGAAAGTTAAGATAAAAAAAGTTCGTAAAATAATACAAAAAGACCTAAATCCAAAAGAAGCGCCAGTATACGACCTTACTGATGGTAAAGTATTAAAATAATTGCCACCCATAGGAAGAAGACAGTAAACAATATTATTTAGTGCTGTACCAAGAATTAACTACTTTCTATCACAATGGAAAGTGGCGGAAATCATACTCATAGCTAAACCTGGAAAAGATCCCGAGAAAGCGGAGTCTTACAGACCCATAAGCTTGCTACCAGTAATGTCCAAAGTTCTAGAGAAATTACTATTAAAAAAAATCAGTTCATTATTAGAGGAAAGACGACTAATACCAAACCATCAGTTTGAATTTAAAGAAAAGCATAGCACAATAGAACAAGTGCACAAAGTAGTACGAAAAATTAACAGGGATTTTGGAAACAGAAAGTACTATTGTGCAGTATTTCTAGACGTCGCGTCAGCCAGGTATTTTATAAAGTCTGACATGCGAGCCTATTATACAAAATAAAGCAACAATTTCCTCATAATGTATTTGAACTACTTGATATATCAGCTAGAGATATTTTTGAGTCAAATACCAAGATGCTTACACGGAGCTAACTTTGAAGTTCTGGGGCCCGTCTTGTACTTAATAATCACAGCAGACCTGCCAACCTGAAAACTCACTACAACTGCAACATTTGCAGATGATACCGCCATAATAGCGTCACATAGAAACCCACAGCTGGCATCAGAATATCTCCAGGCACATTTAAATAAAATACAACAGTGGTTGAAACATTGGTGTATCAAAACGAATGACGAAAAATCGATACACAGTCACATTTACCTTAAAAAGGAATAGCTGCCCACCCGTCACATTAAATGGAAAGCAAATACTGCAAGCTGAATCAGCGAAATATTTAGGGTTGCATTTGGGTCGCCGCCTCAATTGGAGGACCCATTTTTGGTAGAAAAGAGAATAACTAGGTATGAAACTTATCAAGATGTACTGGCTGCTGGGATCAAAGTCTAAATTGTCAATAGAAAATAAATAAAAAAATATAGTGAAAAATACAGTGACAGGCTCAGTGTTTACCTTAAACAACTAGCAACCAACCTGACCAGTAAAAAGTGTAATGTTTTTTTGAAACATTCCATATTCATCCGGTCTCTGCTTTAAATTTCGTTTGGTAAAGAATTAATTGTGACATCTCGTATAAATTCATTTATCAGATTGTTTGCTTTATTAACAAGAATATTTCCGTTCAAGGTTTGTCGAGTCTTAAATTACCAGTTTGTGTATGTGTTTTGTTTTTATAATCTTCCTGTCGCCTAGCCCATTCGATTTCTTGGAAATTCTTATTCCTTTTTAGATCGCTGCGAACGTCGGAGTATAAATTAGAATGTATCAACGGGTTGTAAAAGCTTTCAATTTACCGTATAGTTGCACATGTATCTTTCTTACTGCCAGGGTGAAAGCGACTCTACTGAACCTTTTTGTCACGTATAATCAAAACCGGCGCACAGCGTAGGGTTTCCGAAGGAAAAATATTCTGGTTTTAGCTTCCGTAAAAGGCACAGATGTGAGCGGGCTTTACATATCTTTTGTTGCAAATTCTTTTATTTAAGCAATGGTGTTTAGTGGGAATTCAAACGAAGGTGGCTTCGTGAATTCCAGAGACGTTCTTTCGGGACAGATTTGGGCAAAGTGTGAACTTGTAGACAGTCGGGCATAATTTGGCAAGTTAGTGTTTTGCATAAAGGCAATTTAATTGTCGAACTCAGCCCGGAGCTTCCGGGATCGTGAAAAGTGAAGTCGCTTCGTCTAATTTCTTTCTTGAATCCATCCGAGATTTATTATTTCATTAAACATCTTGTGTGTGTTGTGAATAAAGTTAAGTTTCTTTAATAACAGTTTTGAAGGGGCTCTGGTTCAATTTATGCTGAAGTGTCTATGGACAATTGTATCAGAATTTAGCCGCAAGTAGGCGACTGTTGACCGTTCAAGCAACCATCTGAGGCTGCTGACCATCGACAACTAATGTTATTTGGAAAAACCACTTCTGAATTCAGCTGGTGATTTCCGAGAATAGCCCAGGAAGTAGTGTGTGAGAGCTTTGTTTATTATATTATTATTTGTAGGTGACGGTGACATACGATGTATTGTGTTTACATTACTCTATTTAAAAGTTGCGTTTCGTTGAATGTAAATAGTAACATACGACATATTACTTTATTAAATCTACTTCTTTTTCTTCTTTTTTTTAGCTGAATAATATGAATAGCAGACGATTACTTGTACAGTTACCCCTAAACACATCAGATTACCCGGTCAATTCAACTGCTAGTTTGGCTAACAAATCAGATACTTCTACAAAAGGTGATATCTCTAACAGGGTTGAACTAGCGGCTGCTGCTTCAGAAACTTTTCAAACACCAGACTATAGTACCCTTGACCCAGAGGCTTGTATAAATACTGAGAATCTGCCTTTAAAAGAATATACAAATCTCACAACCTGTGATGCAGCAAATACATACTATAACAAAGTCCTAACCTCTTCAATTTGCTTCTTTAAAACACAAGGAGCTAATAACTGTATCTTGGAACCTAACTTGAACTTAGACAATATAGCAGTTGTAGTTAGTGAAGTTCAAGAAAATCAAACGATACTAGAGTCAAATCACAGCCCATGCATAAAAACTTACTCACTTTCAAGGAAGTGATAGCGGCAGCGAGTACTTACCCTCAGAATTCGACCAACAAGAAGAAGGCCGCATAGGGCAAAATAAAGAAGATGGAAGAAGAGAAAAACGCAAAAGCAAGGGACAGGGAGACCATCTACAGTGGAAAAGGGCAAAGAAAGACGTCAGTCTTCAAGGGCATGTTTATACAGGATTTCGAAAAAATGATTTGAAAAAGTATAAACAAACAGCACCTAGAGAAGAGCGTGAACTAAGACCACAATGTAAAGGCCACAAACAAGCTTTGAAGAGTCCACAGCTAAAATTTGAATCTGCAGAAGTTTCTGATGAAGAGAGACAACGTATATTTGACCATTTTTGGAGGCTGAACACATGGAAAGCCAAAAATGTTTATGTCTCTAGTGTTGTTTTGCATTTTCTGCCAAAACATAGAAGATGAGAAACTGTCGAAGGAGAATCACGCAAAATTGGTTTCAAATATCATTTAAAATCAACCAATGAGCAAGAATCAGTAGAATACCATGTTTGTAAAGAAGTTGGTGAAAGATTGATCAGAGACTGGGTTCTAAATAAGTCTTCATCATCCAGCAAAACAACTTTTGTAGTTGCAGAACAATCTCGGGTATCCGAGTGTTCAGAAAATGTTGCACAATTTTTAAACAATTTGCCCAAAGTAGAATCACACTACTGTAGGGCATCCAGTAGAAAACTTTATTTGGAACCTACGTGGAATAGTTATAGGCATTTACATCGTGAATTTCTTGAGTACTGCAAACGTGAAAATAAAAGACCCTGTTCTTGGAGACTCTTTTTACAAAAGTTTAGGTCAATGAACTTAGACATTTATGCCCTGCATCATGTTTAAAAAGGGAAATCTAAGTCGAGCATAAGCGAAGAAAGAAACTAGCTCGTACGGAAAAAGAACAAAACAAAGAAAAGGCCAGTTCTACTAATAATGAGAACTCAGTCTGTGTCTATACTGTAGACTTACAAGCTGTGCCGCTTTGTCCCTACACTCAAACCACGGCCATGTATTATAAACAAAAACTGAAAATTCACGACCATACCTATTTTAACTTGAAAAATAAAGAAGTTTCATGCTTTTTGTGGCATGAAGGAAACGGAGGTGTAGAGGGCGACGTATTTGTTTCAAATTTAATCAGGTTTATTAAATCCGAAATAGAAAAGTATCAACCTATCCTAATTACAATATGGAGTGATGGATGTTGTTACCAAAATAGGAATGTCAATATGTCAAATGGCATACAAGAATTGGCTATACAGAAAAACGTAATCATTGAACGGAAGTATCTTGCAGTAGGACATACCCAAATGGAAGTCGATTTTGTTCACAGTGTTATAGAGCGGATGCTGGGAAGAAAGAGAGAAGTGTCTGTAGCTGCAGATTATATAAACATTATAAAGTCGGCCAGGCAAAATCCATCTACTTACAAGGTGATATCCCTGCAGTATGCCGACTTTTTAAAATATGACAAGGGGATGTACGCAAGTATTCGTCCTGAAAACAAGAAAGAGGATCACCGATATTTGTGCACTTCAATATCTTCCAGAGGGCGTTATAAAATATAAACTTAATTTTGCTGATGCTTGGGTAGAACTTCCTCGAAGACCATCTCGAAAAACTATATTTTCCCATGAACCTCATACATCACCACGTCAGATTGAAGATACTAAATTTGTACATCTTCAAAAATTAAAATCGGTCATTGAACTGGATTATTACGGTTTTTATAACAACCTACGGCACAGCTGTCGTTCTAATGAAGAATGTTGTCATATAAAATCCCAATAAATTTTAGATTTAAGTTTTTGGTTTCAAGATAAAAGAAAAATGTTTAAATAAATTGATGTTTTTTTTCTCTTTTTGGCGTTTTATTTTATAAGCGTAATACGTTTTATGTCACCTAAAAATAACCAAACTCTACTGAAATACGTCGTATGTCACTATATTTTTCTAAATAGTAATATAAAATTTAAAAAAAAGCATTATTGTGCATAAGATTAATGTGATTTCAGCTAGAAATATTGATACATACGTGTGCTAGGAGGGTCCAGATTGTTGCAAATTTAGTATTTGTTTGGTGAGTGAGGGTGTACCAAGTCGATCGCCTTAGTAAAATTTTGTGCAATAAGCATTTATGAAATCAGAGCATTATACAGTAAGTTTTGAGTATTCTAATAAATAAAATGTCTATTGTGAGCAACCCAGCTGAGCCCATATACAGGGTGTTATTCTCTGAGATACTTAGGTACAGGGTGTTAGACTACGAGAAGCTGCGTGGGTTGGATTATAGTTCCCCTTTGACCTTCAGCTTCTGGCGCCCTTTAATTCTGACTATTTTTTAAGAGTTATCGAGAGTTTCTATAAGTATAAACTTTTCCTTTTCTTGAAGATAAGCTTAGATTGAACCGCACCCATCTCTGACTAGAGTACGCAATTAAACATTTTCCGACGCCCGAAACAAGCATTAGGCCTCTTTTTCAGGTTTTTCCCGTTACAAAAGAGAGATAAGCGCAGGTTAAAACGCTATAAATAAATCGATCTAAAAACGAGATTCACTTAAAGAACTAATAAAGGGTTTTCCAATAAGAGGTGTTATTTTGAATAGCCCGCTATTTCGGTAGATGTCACTTTTGAAGCTATCATTTTTTGACATTTGACAAGTAGAAACTACGCCATTAATAAATATGGAACGATACACGCTTCAACAACGCATTGAAATTATTAAAATTCACTATAAAAATGGTGAAAATTTGGCAGAGACGGTTCGTAAAACTCGAACATTTTTGGGTCACCGTGAAGCACCTTGTCGGACCGCAATACAGAAATTGGTGAAAAAATTCGAGCTCTTGGGACAAGTTAGTGATGTGAAGAATAAAACCCGTGCACGTCGCTCAAGAACAGCCGAGAATATTGCTGTTGTAGCCGAAAGTGTTAAAGAAAACCCAGGTTTGTCCATTCCTCGTCGTTCTTTGGAATTAGCCATTCCACAAACGTCTTTACACCGTATTTTGCATAAAGATTTGGGTCTTAAGGCTTATAAAGTCCAGTTAACACAAGAACTCAAGCCGGCCGATCATCAACAACGTCGTGTCTTTGCTGATTGGGTCGTTGAAATGCATGAAAATGATCCAGAATTCCATCGAAAAATCATCTTGAGTGATGAGGCCCATTTCCACCTCGGTGGCTTCGTCAACAAGAAAATCCAAGAGTTATTGTTGAAAAGTCTCTCTATCCTCAACGTGTGACTGTTTGGTGCGGTTTATGGTCCGGCGGAGTCATTGGACCTTACTTTTTCGAAAATGAGGCTGGAGCAACAGTTACGGTGACTGGATTGCGCTATCGAGAGATGATTAACGATTTTTTATGGCCGGAATTGGATGGTATTGATCTGGACAACGTTTACTTTCAACAAGACGGCGCTACGTGCCACACAAGCAACGAAACCATTGATCTTTTACGGAAAAAGTTTCCGGATCGTGTTATCTCTCGAAGAGGTGATCACAATTGGCCACCAAGATCTTGTGATTTAACACCTTGCGACTTCTTTCTTTGGGGCCACGTGAAAGAGAAGGTCTACGCCAACAGCCCAGCGTCGATTCAAGACCTCAAAGATGGAATTCGTGAGGCTATCGAGGACATAGGGCAGCCACTTTGCGATTTGGTTATGGAAAATTTCATGAAAAGGATATTGTCCTGTAAGCGTGGTCGTGGTGGTCATTTGCCTGATGTTATTTTCCACTATTAACGGCATACCTTCCTCTTTATAATGAAATAAACATCCGACCATTTATATTAAAAAATGGCACTTTTCTTTGAATATCAAAATAACACCTCTTATTGGAAAACCCTTTAGTACACGCATCTATAAAACATAAAATCTGTTTGAGATTAATGAAGAGATGGTAGCCACTGGGCAACCTTCTACATGTATGATGATTGTCAAACTATTTGTTTATTGTCCATTAGAACAGATAGAAAATAAACTGGGAATTAAAAGAAATATTTTAAAAGCGTTGTCTGTTTTTTTGCTTGTTAGAAATGAAATAAAAAAGTACAATTTAGTACGTCTAAAAGTATTAATATTAAAAGAGACGGTTCGGAATATCAAAATGGCATGCGATGGCTTTGTTTCATTTAAACGTATGCTAGCAAATTAGAACTGGCACATTTATCGATGCAACTTGCGTTGAAGAAGCTTAATTAAACTTTTACGTGATATGGACCAGTATAGTAGTTCTAATTGCCATGCAATGATTTATTCAAACTGCATTACACTTTAGAGACTGATTGATTTCGACTAATGCTGTAAATGTTATTGGCATTTGGAATCGAAAATGACTTCAAATAGTATGTCTGTTAAATATACAAGAATCAAAAACCAAATATACTTTGATTATTAATTTTTGGTTCCCATCAATATTATCAAAGGTCGTGACCGCATTTTAAAAAAGAATAGCAATAGAAGGGAAAAATCAACGATGTGCCTTCATTAAATTACCATATATATACCATTCTAAACGAAATCGTGTGTACTGGTACCTACTATAGCTTAATGGGTAACGGGTGAATACCGTGAATCCCTTTATTCGTTAACAGCGTCAAATTATATTCGTGCGTCTCGTTCTGGCATCATTGCTATATTTTCCCTGTTCTGTCTGGTATAAAAATTCTGGGGAAAATCGTCTCGGTCCCTTACACGCAGTCAAATGATCCCATCTTTATCTATTCACAATGAAAAGCGCATCAGAAACGACGTCAAAGGGTAAAACATGAGAGGGATACCTAAATTTAATTTGGTAGACATTGTAGTGTACTTTGTCCGGAGCCGCGTCCGCTTTGCATGGCCACTAACGTCATTTTACAACCGTTGAAAGTTTTTAATTTACCCAGCTTACTGTGCTGAAGCTAACCTCGTTGAAGAAGGCTACAACGAGTCTTTATTGGGTAATTTTCATCGCTTTAAACGCGACTGCTTTTAGCCAATCTGGTTTAATTTTGAATTTTTGTTGTACGCATGAGGCCGTAAAAAATTCTCCTTTGATTTCGCGTATAAACGTATTAATGGGGGTAAACAAAGTATAAATTTTCTCAAGCCGCTTGTTTTAGAAACATTTTTGGAATTATTAAAGCGGAAGGGTTATTTTCCTGCACGCTTTAAAAGCTACTTCAAATGTAAACCAGTATAAATTGCATTGTAGTGTAGTTAAAATGTAATAAATAACCAGAATGCCAGTTTTGCAGGGACATTGTACCAATAATTACGAATACATTTATTATTTGCTAATAGGACACGCCCCTGTCATGTTTGGCGTACTAATATGGTAACGTTACTTCATGTAATTTTCAATTTATAGCCGTGCGAAACTAATATTGTAGAGTGCAGGTATCTTTCTCAACGATTGATTTTAGGACAAAATAAACCTACAATGTAAATTAACGAGGGATTCGTTGAGTACTTGCTTCGTGGTATTTTCCACCACAAGAATTTTAATGAAGCACGCACATAATTGTTTGAACAAATCATTATTATCGTGCCGAAAAACAACATTGGATGATGACCCACAAAAATTGAGCTGTTTAAAGCAAGAGTCCCCAATGAGAAACTTATCGATTTTAATATAGTGAACAATGAATTTGGCTATACGGATTTATTCGATGCCTATCGCCGTCTATTATTTATTTCTATTTAACGTTACATTGGATTTTGTTAGTTTTCAAATAACAAGAAAGAAAGAAAGAAAGAAATTCTAATACATAGTATATCCATTCACGGGAGCTAGTAAATCCATTTAGGGTTTTCGTTATTGTTATTGAAACGTTTTGTGTGTCTCGAGACAAATGAATAAGATTTCCAAATGGAGCTTTTCGATTTATATACCAATAAATAATATAGAATGGGAAAGTTGGTATCCGTTTGTATAAAATGGAACTTTGCACTCACATCTTACTATGAGAGTTACGGGGTTGCTTGTTCCTCTCCCTTCCGAGTTGGCTGCCATGCACGTGAACTCTCCTGCTGTTGCTCGCGTGACACTTTGAAGAACTAAACTCTGATCGCTTAGAATTACCCCTGCCGAAACGTTGTGATGTATTTCGGCACCCTGAAAAATTACACCATCCATTTTAGTAATAATTCAAATTTCCAAGTTTTCTTAATTAACTTTCTTATACTTAACATAAAATCAATAAATACCAGTTTTCCTTTTATGCTATACACAGCTAATAAAAGTTAAAATCAATAAATAAAATATCTGATAACTTTTTACGTACGTTGTGAAACCAGGAAAGTTTGTAGGCTTTTGGATTCGAGCGAATGTTACACTCAAAGTAAACATCGTCGCCTTCTTTAATATCTTCTGGATTCAGACTTGATCCCATTTTGAGCATTACGACGGGCATATCTGAGAAAAAAAGACATCCAAAGTTTTAACAACTTTAGACTTTGAATTGAAGTACCCACACGAACAAACATGAAGGTAACATCAAAAAGTCTGGCAAAACAAATACTTAGAAATTGAAGTAGTTATTTAATCATACGCATCAACTATTTTAGGCTATAATTTATTATAATATTCTAATGTTTATAAATTTTGATATAAAATAGGTAGATTGGATTAATAGTCGCAAAACAAAACGTATAAAGAAAAGTAATAAATAGAAAAAAACGCCTGTTTATAATTTAAAATAAAATGCAAGCGAGTTTAATGCACTAATTGAAAGTCGCATAATAGAACAATGATCTTAATTCCCTTTTTAGCTTACATAATGTTTGTTTTTTAATTATTACTTTTCGAATTTTAAATGACAATATAATAAAGTTCTGCTACCTAACAAATATAATTTGTGTTCTTGGCGTAAATTTAAAATTCAAATCAGTGCTGGAGATATGCACTTCAATGATGTCGAACCAATGTTATTATCTCTTATTAGAAGGGTTTTTAGCAATGGTTTCCATTAACATATTGAATGGCAGGTTTACAGACCTTTTAGCATTACTGTCTTTATATTAATGTACAAAACTCAATTTAATAGTTTTCATATCAGATTATCTATCTTGATTTTACTGTAGTTAGTCAAAATAAAACAAAAGTTGCACTTCAGAATGTTATTGTTTCGATTAGTTTTCATTATTTGAAAGAAATTGGTATCTGTTAGATTCTTCTAATAGTCTATGGGAGATTACTGTCTGAAAAATTAAATCAATAATTATACAGGAATGTTTTATTATCATAAACAACTAATACAACTATGGTATGTGATACAGTCATTCAGGGTAACACTGAACAATTGAACAACTTTGAACAGTTTGCTTTTTTTCATGTTTATTGTCTTGTCGGAGTAATTTTTACTGTTAAAAGCCTTTAACCTGCGTTGATTGCAATATTTTACTGCCCTGTTAAGGATAAAGGTCGTATCAGCAGTTTCAGTCAGTTTTTGGATTTTTACATTAATCAAATCAGGAGATGTTTATGCATCTGTTGTTAGATCAAATTGGCGCATTGGCCTCTCAAGGACTCGCAAAATCTAACTCTTTGCTTGTCGTATCTGCAATGTATGTCATACTGCTAAGGGAAAATGCCTTAACTACATCTTATTAAGCCTATATGTCTTATCTGCAGTGCAGATATGACTTACTACAGGCTTAACATTATGCAGATACGACAAACAATACTTAACAACATGGCGGTTACGAAAAATTTACTTAACATCGTTTAAGACACGCATCTTTTCCATTTAAAATGTGAGAGTAAATATAACCTCCAAATAGTTCGGGAATCACGAGCCTGTTGCTACATTTTCTGCATTCTGCTAGTGATAATTAGTCTATTGTTTGTAAAAAAGTTTGTTAATTGTAATCTTGTTATTAATTAGTGCATTATAACGAGGTAAGTCATTGTTAATCTATTTATTAATTATTAATAGATGCACATATTTGTAGCAGTTTATTTCAGTTAATTTGTATGCGATGTTTTAGGTTATGGATCGTTACAACAATAGTAGGAGTATGCGAATGGTAGCACTAGCAGCAAAAAATAAAAATCTGGCTAACAAAATTACAATATTTAAAGAAAGCCATAGGAAGCCAGCAAGAAAATCAGAAGAAAACAATCTCGATTTTGAGTTCCCATCTTCTCAAAACAAGTCTTCCAGTTCGGAATTCGAAGAAAAAGACGTTATAAAACTTTCAGTTAAAGTTTTGCAAAATATAATTGTTGATTCAGCTAACGCTGTAGTTTCTGAGAGTAATTTTCTTAACAAAACGTTTGCAATAGAATTAATTAATTGCACGAATTAGAAACACAAACAATCAATTTATACTATACAAGATCGGGACAAATTTGAAAACGCAGAAAATTTACTGTTTCCTTAGAAGATAGAAAGAAACAGAGATTAGAAGGTAAAAAGAGTAATCGTTTGCTAAAACGTCCATGCGGAATCAAATGCAAGAAGCGATGTACTGAGAAATTTAACGCAGACCCCCCGCGCCTATATTAATTTAAGTCTTTCTTGGAACAAAAAGACTTTATAGGACAGGAAAAACCGATACTAAAAGAAAGGCAACTATAAATTCACGAAGATTGAAGACTAATATATACAGACTGAAAGATAACATCGATGGAACTATACACTCTTGGCTACAAGCCCAACAATGATAGGGTTATTAATGGTGTACTCATTCTTTTCTCTTTTGTCCCATGGCTGATTTTGGAGTACCTAGCTTGTGCCTTTACTTTCTTTATCTTGTCTAGGATTCTTTTTGTGTTTGTGTGGGGCTATTTATAGGCCATTGCTCACAAGGGCAGCAACAGGAGTTTGAGGCGTTTTGTATTTGTGGGTTTCCTCTATTTCATAGTTTTTTAAGGTGTTGATGAGAGGGTTGAGGGATGTCGCAGTGGTTGCAAATAGTGGTTGGATTGTCGGTATACCAGCGGCTCAATGTAAGTCTACGTTTCTAACAAACCAAGGCGCGTTGAAGCTGATGAGCAGGGCTTTATTTTGTATTATTTGTAGGTTTCTAGTATGAGTATTGGCGGCCTACCCCAATGTTGGTACGTCGTACGTTAGTATTGCCATGCCTATGTAGACGGAAGTGGCTTCAAAGTGATGCAGGTCATGGAGGGCCCTCACATAGATCGCTGTACCACCACACTGTGCGTGAGCTCTGTCGTTGTGGTGTAGAATATAATTTGGGATTCTAGGTTCTGTCTAGCGAAGGTGAGTTTCACAGACAAGCATAACATCAAGGTTGTGTGGCCGGGCAAATTCAAGTTGAAATGTCTTGTCCTCAAGTCCGTTGGCATTCCAAAGAACGATGCGTAGGGATGTTGGATGTCTTAGTCGTCTGTCTATTAGTCTCCCAAAAGGGTTCAAATCTCTAGAAGCAGGTCTAGGAAGGCACCCTGTCTCTATTGGACAGGGCGTCTAGGGCAATTAGTCAGCGTATAAAAACACTTCAACCATTTCCGCATAGGAGGTATCTTCCGAGCGAATTACCATTAGGATGATGTACAATGACTTTAAGACGAAACATCTAACTAGACATTTTTCATATTACCTTTACAGAGAGGTCGTCAGCGAAATGAATATTTCATTTGCAGCCCTTGGACACGAAGACCGCTTTGCCTGCGAGAAATTTAAAAACCATAAAACAACCACAATCCCGAAAATTTGGAAGATGGCTTCCAAGACTGTAGTTTATGGAATACATATACAGACAAAGCAAATTTTGCCCGTAAACAATACCAAATAGACGCTGAAGCTAGTGATTTCGAAAGTTACTCACAAGAAGAAAATCATTGCAGCTAAACTTTGGGGTAGCAGAAAGTGTATTTTGGAAAAAATCCAAATAATTCAACAACTCCATCCCAAAACGAGAGATAAACAGGTACGTCTGAATTTACTGCCGTGTTTTCTTTAACATGATTCTTAACATTACCAAAATTTTGTAAATATTTTATTAAAGAGCAACGAGGGCCATTCACCGGAATGGCTACGTAAATAAATAAAATTTGCGGCACTTAGAATCTAGAAGATATTCAACAAACTATTAAGTCATAGTGGAATTGCATATCGAGAGGTCAGTGCTCCTTATTTCTTTAAAGATCAAGCTGCAGTTCAGACCATTCGGTTTCCTGCTTTTCCAATGGAGAATGAGCAGTAGATCACAAAACTGCATCCTAAGTCTGAGATCCTCCTGAAAGACGATCGTGATCTCCATTCACAGCTATCAGAAATATGGAGGTTTGGCGCCCCAACACTCGTTTAGATTACCATTACAACTTACATCATAACTACAATTCTGTTCATCTTCAAGGTTTATTTAGCACCGCCATTGCAGTCATCCACGCAGGATCTGTAAACACCAGCACCGTACTACGGTTCACAAACAATTAAAAAACTTTTTCTCGATACCATCCGGCATTACCGTAAGATATTGCAACCGTAATCAATATCCGCCACTCCACTAGTAGTGTGCAACAAAGTATGTTGAACCGTCCAAGACCAAAGATGTTCCTAAAACGACCTCCGCACCTTTGTAATGTTAGACAAACAGTTCTACCATGACCTACCGAAATGCTAGAAAGTGGGTAGAGAGTTTGAAGATCAATTTGCTGTAAATCGTGCTGTTGCATTCGGGAAATCCGTCGGTTGAGTAAAGAAATGATGGTTTTTATAGTTATATAATCCGTAGTTTATGTAGTAAATCGGATAGTCAATTAAGTATTTGATCAATCCGTTGTAATATCTGATGATGATTCAATAGTCAGGCAAGTCAACGCGACGGTTGAACAGTAATATAGTGTTGCATCAGGCGATAGTGATCAAATGTATTTATCGTTAGAGTTGTTTATTATATTAGAAATGGTGAGTTTTGGTGGAAGGGCATTCTTTGTTTATTTTTACGATTATTATTAAATTCACTGAAACCGTAAACGTCTCTTCAAAATCTGTGTAAAAGCTTAGTGCTGACTATACTAACAGATTGAGCTTGAAGCATCTGAAGAACTGGCTGTATCAAGATTTTAGTTTAAAATAAAATTCTAAAAGTGAGAATGACAAACATCAACAATAAATATCTGGGAATGCAAAGCATAACCAAACGAAATTCTGTTTTGTTACTTTTCCAAATTTTGGCGGCTATTTTCACTATGTTCTCGAGGTGATATCAAAAAACTAAAAGTACACGTTTGACTTATTTTTTTATGTAGAATACGATTCTAAAGTAAAAAAAATTTTAAAGATTTCCCAATTTTCGGCGACCATTTTCACCATGTTCCCGAAGAGTTATTAAAAAACGAAGATACCACGTCGTCTTTAGTTTTTAATGTAGAATCCAAATATGAAGTCAAAATTTCAAAATTTGACAGACAGACTTCGCAAATTCAGTAACGACTCCTTTGGGGTTCGTTGGAAATTAAGAAACAACTAATCGCTTGTTTAACAACCAAAAGCTACTATAAACCGAACGACCATGCGATAACTTACCGTCTATTTAGCATTATGACAATAATCAGGATTGCCGTCTGGTAATTGAATAATCAAATCTGATAACCTACTGTTTGCCTTATATTTCAATAGCGAATCAGGCATCTGTTCCAAACCAGTTATTGCTTGTCTGGCAATTTGAAAAAGACGAGATAATTAAAGAAAAAGTTCAAAAGGGCAAACTGTTTGAACGGTCTTTAGTTCAAGCCTGGATCATCCGGATGGTTCCCTCTTCTAGAACAAACTGAAAACCATAACAGGCCAGAAGAAATCCCGCCTTGTCTCTCAACTAAATAGCAATCACTAAATTGGCATAGCGCCCCACCTCAAGCTCAAATCTTTGATGGTCTTCTCTTCGAAGTTCACTAAGTTCATAAGGATCCTCAGTTCTACGACGTCCAAGCCCGCCGCGTAAGTAGGCAAACCGAACCCTATCGCCCCACATAGTTGTTTCCCCCACCTTCAGAGCCCACACACTTAGATCTATCTGAACGGACAAAACGTTAGCAGTCCTATTCAGTGGAAAAAATCAGTTCTAGACAAGGACACACTGACTAGAAACCATCGAACTTTCCCTTCCGCATGGAAATCAGCCACAGTGATATGATCCCCAAACCCAATAAGAAACCCACGGACCCCTACTCCTACCATCCCATTGCCATTTTCAGCGTCCTGTACAAGATTTTCGAAAAAAAGTTGGCCGACACATTGAGAGAATTACTCGATAATGACAATCTCCTGCCACCATTTTCATTTGGCTTCCGCCAGGGCAGATCGCGACAGACTCCGTGCTTCAACTTCACACTGCCATCATCAAGACCCGAAACTCAGAGAAATGCGTAGCCGAGGCCTTCCTTGAAGTAGAACGTGTCTTTAACAATGTCATGCTTTTTAAATCGTTAAATCGAACTACCAGTAACAAATCCCTCAAAACCGACGTCCGCTCCATTGGAGCGCAGAACTGCACAAGTGTTTCGACACTCCATTTTATCCGTGATACGTCGAAGCATTCCAGGCTGCCAACCGTGTATTTCTATCTACACTTAATAAAGATTTATTTGATTCCATTATCGATTTCTCTGGTTTTGTACCCTAAATCCCTACCTTTTGAATAGGGTCATTCTATTTCAAAAAAAAACCACACCGCAGAATCTTTCAGCAAAAATTGAAGGTAAATGTTGTCCTGTACCATCGAATGCCTCTTTTTGGTTTGGAATTCTAATAGAAATCTGACGAACTATTCCTAAATCCTAACATCTCCCATTTTTAGTAAGGTTTGTATCTTTTTCTTGATATTGTCATACCATACTTATCTGATTTGACAGTATCTCTGTATTTTGTATTCGTATATATTGTAGTTGAGTTGTTTTCAATGTCAATCTATACTTGACAGCACTGAAAGTTTTCAGATAAATTGTATTTCTTCTAGAGATTTTCTCATTTTGCGTTTTTACCAAATATGAGTGAGGCATATCTAGTTTTTTTACTATAAATGCTGGTTCCTATCTCTTTGTAAATACATCTTGTAGTATAACCTCCTGTTCTGTTCTAGATTCGTGGCCTTTAACGGTTTTCTTATCATATATCAATTACTGTTTCTGATGCATCTGATTGGAAAGCATGGAATGATAAACCAACTCCGGCACTAGTTCGGATTTCAGTCTGGCAATTTTGATCTTATAATTCTGCTCATCATTAAATCCAAACGATATGTACCAAATATTGCACTAAATGCACAAGCATACTGAAATACTTTTTATGAGTCAGATTTAGAGATAATTTCTCAATGGTGGACAGTAAATATCTCTCCCTTACGATATAATTATTAATATGTACGGAATCAATACAAATTTGAAGAGAATTAACAGCAGTAACCATATGAACAGTGCACATCAGTGCATTCGACATGAATCCAAGAAAAGATGCTGAAACATTAGGGGAGAAATTAATTTCTGAAAAAATGGTAACGATCTCAAGACCACGAAAGCAGAAAAAAATAACATTAGAGATAAACATCAATCATTCAAGCATAGATCTGTCAGAAACCTATTTAGTTGCTGTTTAGTTCTGTTTAATTCAAAATTTGAAAATTGGGAACTGTTAAAGGTAACAAAGTGAATAGAAAAGGTTCGAATTTTGAAGAATAACAGCAAGCTGGCCGTTTTACTTTAATTACTAGAGCAAATGGGCTTATAAAGGCAGAAAAAACATTTAATAGAAGCATCCAAAACCCTCCAACGGAAAGAATGAAATTTATAAAAACGGGAAAAAAAGAAGATCAAGAGTTTGTGCTATTGTGAGTTCAAACCTTAAAATAAGTTATGAAAAATATTTATAGCAAAGTATGGAAGCCCAAAAAACTCAAACAATTTATTTACTTAGTAGATTTTGTTGAAAAATTGTGGTTTCACAGTATTAAACTATTATTAAACTGATATTGTTATGTGTTGAAAATGATAATCTTCAAAAGTAGATACATACAACGTGCACAACCTGAATACTCCTTTGCTGTGTATATTGTCTGATCTTATCAAACAGGTTTGCAAATTTCCTTTGTATACAATTAGCAATTTTCAGCTTATTACAAATAGTATAGAAAAAGAAACAGAAAAAATTGTTCAATAAAACAAAAGCCTATAAGTGTAAGAGACATTCACGTAGTACAATATGTCATTATCACTATAAAATACAAAATTCAATCTACTGGAACGTAACTGATTGTTTCGAATTTAAAAAAAAACTTAGAATGTGTATCACGTTTTACTAAAATATAATAAAATGTATCTCTTTAAAGAAAAATGTTAACTTTAGGTAGGCTAAATATTTAATTTAAAACTGCCAGACGGAAATGTATTTGATTTAAGGAATGAGTGGGATCTTAGCAAACCTACGCAATACCTACGTATGAGTTTGAAATACCAAAAATAACATTTTTATCGAAAAAGGTTTTTATCTTTAAAGTAAGCGCATCCACCAAATAATAGTTTAGTAAAGTACGCCTTTTGTCGTTCAGATACTTTTCAAGCTTAAACAAAGATAAATCTAAACATGATTTCCTACGCAGTAATTATTGAATACAAGTCAATATGATCAGGTTGCATATCAATTACATTCAGATTGTGTATAGGTATGAACAGCAGAAAATAACAAAACTGCTATCCAACATTTCGTAATGGAAAAATCAATAAACTAATTTCGTGAAAAGACAGAAAGATTTCCCATAATTGTGTTTGACAATAGAAGCGCAATCACAATTAGAGTAAATAAAGACACAAAAAGTGACCGATGAAAATTATTCAAACCCTTTAATGGAAGTGAATTATTACTTTCGATCACTAAAAGGAGAAATAGCACAGAAAAGTGTAATTACGTCCTGTGACCTGATGTCATTGTAGATTTCAACATTTTTATATACAAAAGTACTTTCTGAATGGAAACTAACTTCGGTTTCCAGAGAAAAAAAATGAATGACACCTTTTGAACAAATTAGTTTGCAAAATCGATAACTTTAGTGTAAATTATACTATTCAATGGTTTAGCAAACTAATATTGACAGGAACTCCATATTTTACTGTCCTAATACACATTTTAATATTAGGATCACAAATTCCACACGTTAACAAAAAAATCGTTATACTCAATTTATCTCCAATAATCCTGCATTATTCATTTGAAAGTTTGATAAGTTCTAATCCTAGCATAATTCGGTTTGTAACGTATTATTGAAATTAAAAGAGACAGAGGAATTATTGGTGCCGCTTTCCACTAAATAAATCCCACTTTGACATATTGTCTTATTGACTTCTATCTGTCAGGAAAGTTTCTTATAAATACAAGAATGTTCTAAGATGATAACGTCGATCGGCTTATTAATAATAGCAGTAATCCAACAAAACAAAAAACTTGTTGGAGTTATTATTCTATTTCTGTATTTAATTTAGGAAGTCGATTGGTTGCTTCTGCTTTTGGGATTATTTATTATCAACTAGACTTGTTTGTGGGCTTGTTTCATTTTTAAATGAAACTAGAATCTAATTTGTGCTTTTAACTTAAATATCTAAAAGTTTGATTCCTTTAATAATTTTTTTTAAATTTAATTTACTGCTTATTGAAATATACTCCCTTATTTGGAGTATTTAGTAAACTTGTTGTGTGTCATTCTTTGACGATGCTCCTAATCCTTTCCCGGGTTCAATTAGTTTTTACTGGTTGCTGAAAATCGATCGGTCATTATCTCCTCAGCCTTTTTGGTACATTTGGTGGACTGTTAAGTTCTGCTACCAATCTATTGTTATGTCCGACAATCTGGGAATTTCTTAGCAGGCAAATGGAATACCGAGGTCATTGTGGATGGTGAAGCTGGAGACATACCAGGGCATATTTGTTATAGTTCCCAGAGTTTTCGATTGGATTCTTTGTATGATTTTTACATTCGATGGTTTTGTGCAACCCCACAGCTGTATTTTGTAAGTCCAGATGGGTTTGATTATACACTTGTATATTATTAGTTTGTTTTCTATGAAGAACTTGGACATGCGGCCTAATAGCCAAGGCATTTTTTTAAATTTTAGATTTATTTATTGTCGTTTGGTTTTGACGTGTTTTTGTCAAGTAAGTCTCTGATCAATGTGTAACCCTAGATATTTTACCTTATTTGGAACAGGTATATGGGTACTACTAAGTAAGACTTGCAGGCATATTATTTTTCTTCTTGTGAAAGTTACTTGTGCTGATTTAGTATGATTAATTTTGATCTTCCCTTTGTTGAACCAGTCCTGCAATAGATGTTGGAGATATTGCGAAGCTGTTAGGTGAGCACTGTTTACTGCTAGTATCGCGGTATTGTGTGGTATTCTAGACTTTATCTCATAGCATTGTAAACAATCGTAACTGTACTTAACTTAGAAGTATCTATCTGTCAGATAAGACTTTAATAGCAAGTAGAAGGGCCTAGGGGACATGTTCTGAATCTTAAACAAGAGGCCAGTGTGTTAGACCTTGTCAAACGCCTGGGCGATGTCGAGAAATACTGCTGCTGCTCAACACTGGCTGCTATTTTATTTACAATTTTATGTGTCTGTGAGATTCTGGAGAGTATTTCTCTGAATCCGAATTGATATTCAGAAATAATATGCGATAATTTTATGTCTGATTCTAGCTAATAATAATTTTTTGAAAAGTTTAGATGGGATTGATAAAAGACTAATTGGACGCTATGAATTGGTTTCTGTTGTTGGTTTTCCAGGTTTGTGTATCACAATAATTTGTGCAAATTTCCAAATGAGTGGGTAATACTGCAAGCATTCTGTTAAATATAACCGTTAGTAATACTAATGCTTTTCGTGGCAGCTATCTCAATATGGTCGCTGAGATGAGGTCATATTCGGGGGCTTTAAATTGATTTAACCCGCTTAATCCTAAAGTCCTTTTAAAAGGACGTTGGTAGGTACCTTTATATATTACAAATAGTTTGGCTTAGATAACCATTAAAAGGTGGCAGCAATGTTTTTATAATTTGAAGAGTCTTCTTCTAACGGTTTACATAGATGATTGTGTAAAAAGTTGTAAAAAGTTGTGAATTGGATTAATTTAAAAATCAAGTTTTAATTAAAATCTATAATGGACAGTTAGGAGTAGGTTATTTTATATTTTTTGCAAATATATGATACCTCCAAGTTCAATAACAATTTTTCCATCAGAAAATTGCAATGATTATGTCACTGATGAAGATTCTGGCGACGAAGATTACGTAGAAGGTAACAATTTACCTGGAAGTCACCTAAGAGCACCTACAGAGAAATCCCATGAAACTGATGAGCCAATTAGCAAACCTGGAGAAGAAGATGAAGAGGAGAATTTTCCACTTTGGCATTTTGTTCCATTAAAAAAATGAAAAACATTGAATTGGACTCTGAATAAAGATACAGAATCACAATTATCTTGGCAGCAGCCTCAAGAGGTAAATAATATTTTAGGCCCCTCTGATATTTTTAATTACTTTTTTGATGATTTTCTTGTGAAAGAATTATGTGATTATACGAATTCATATGCTTCTAATAACTAGGCCTCGGATTTATAAGCATTTTCAAGTGTTTGACGATCAGTAAAATACATACCAAGCTGAATTTACATAGGTTTTCTTCAATGTATGAGTCGTATAATTATGATCTTGAGAATGTATACAATTATGTTCTTTAAATATTTTTATAAAGAAACACATAGTTTGAAATTTATAAATGCTTATAAATCCGAGCCCTACTAATAAAATAGAGCTGGTAATATACTCGTGTCAGAAAGAAAATGTTTTTTGGGAATCCTAATTGCAACTGGATATAATGATGTACCACGACAAAAGTTGTACTGAGAAAATTCAGGAGATACCAGAAATGATTTGATGGCAAATGCAATATCTAGACACCGTTTTATGTACATTATGCAAAATTTACATTGTTGTGATAATAACAATTTAGATAAAAATGATAAGTTTGCAAAAATGAGATCAATAATAAAAAGACTAAATAAAAAATGTATAGAATACAGCCCACTGGAAGAAGCTCACGCAATCGACGAATCTATGGTGCCCTATTTCGGCAAGCAATTTACAAGGAGCAAACCTATTCGTTGGGGCTATAACTTCTGGACAGGTGCCACCCGATTAGGGTACATCGAGTGGTTTGAGCCCTATCAAGGGTGCTCCAACAAAATTCCAGATAAATATAAAAATTTAGGTCTAGGTTGTAGTGTAGTGTTGCAGTTTGCAGACGAACTACAAAAGTGACATCCAAATGTAGCTTTTCATTTATACTTTGATAACTTCTTCACGTCTCCATCTTTACTACAATAGCTCAAACTGAGGAATCTAAAAGGTACCGATACTGTAAGAAAAAATAGAATCCCTGGAAGTATTTTAAGTTTGGTCAACGAACATCGCAAGAAAAACAGAGGTTCATATGAATATATGTACGAAAACACACATAATATTCTTGTTTGTCGATGGAACGACAATAACTTAGTTACTTTTGCCACGAATGCTACTCCAGTTATGCCTATTTCGCAAGCCAAAAGATTTTCTCAGAAAGAGAAAAAATACATATTGGTGGATCAACCAAATATTGTAAAGAGTTACAATCAAATTATGGATGGTGTTGATCGTGCCGATCAGCGTATTAGTCTGTACCGCATTTCTATCCGTGAGAAAAAAATGGTATTTTCCTGTATTTTGCTATCTTCTCGACATGTCTGCAAAATTCATGGGTACTACACCGCAAAAATGGAGGAAAAATGGATCAGTTAGCTTTCCGAAGGTGCCTTGCAAGAGGTGTATTAGAAACTAACAAAAAAGTATTAAAAACTTATTACGCAGGAGGACCATTCAGTGCTTTGCACGAATTATCACGGTACGATTGCATATATCACCTTGTAGTGGATCATGCAAATCAAATAAAATGTAGGTACCGTCATAAAAAAGTCAATTTTAAATGCTGCAAGTGTGATACTGGCCTGTATCCAAAAGATTGTTTTTTTTTCTTATCATACACAGGTTTAAATGTGTATTTCTTTTTTGTTTTGATATTGTTTGCTTTAAGATTGATGTATACTGTACAATTTATAGTTTATATCGCTTATATTTTAGACTTTTATTGTTAATACCGCTTTTGAATAAAAACCAACTATAAAATGTCATTTTAGGGTTTTAGTAGTCTAAAAACATAAAGTCCTTTTAAAAGTACCCCCATTTTCTACAAGACGGCGCGCTAAAAAATTTTTTTATTATGTTTTTGGTTCACACTATATCTAATCTATAACAAATCTACATGAAATTTCGAAAAAAAGAACAAAAAAATTGCCATTTTAAGTGGGTTAAATTTTTGATTTCCTGTGCTACTTTCCCAGGCGAGAAAGGCTTAATAGGCAATGTCATTTGACAAGGTACATCAAGGAAATATTTGATTTCATTATTAGTATTATTTATATTTGGTAGTGGTGTAAATAACTGCTGGAGATGTTCTGCGAAAGTTGTGACCTTATCAGCATTACATTTTGCCTAGGCTCCATCAGTTCTTCTTATCGGTGGGATAGCGATTTAGGGGTCTTTCCATATGGTGTAATCATCGCTGCTAGGTGATGTAATGTAGTGCTCGAAGGTAGCGTGTTTTTATTTTGGTCAGCTCTCTATGTAGGTTTCGCCTTAACCTGTCATATAGAGTGTGTCCCCGGATAGACTGAACAAGAAAATAAAATTTTATTTGTAAAAAATGTCAAAAGAATAGAAAAACACACAAAAGTTAAAGCAAAAAAGTTTTTAAGTTTCATATTTTTGACTAAATCAGATTATCATATTATCTTCCATGATAACCTGATTGAGTTCTTTTAGCTTCTAGTAACTCAAGTTACGTGTTATTTGTCAATGGCGTCAAACTGCACCGAGACTTGCACAATGGTAGTTTTAATTTTAGAACAAAGTGTTCACCTTGTTCAGTGTTATGGAACTGGTGAAGTTTCTTGTAAGTTTGCAATTCATAAATTTCAACAGAAGCTTCCTAATATTCATGTGAACGTTAATACTTTACGAAATTTAGTAGAAAAATTTCAAAGAGCAGGTATAGCGTACATGATATCAAGAAAAGAAAAAGAGAACACATGATGAAGAAGATGCTGCTACAATACTGGCTGTAGATTATGTAGAAACAAATCCAAAAATATCCTTACGAAAAAGGTCTGCACAGTTAATCATATTTACAAAGAATTTTTAAGGAAAACAATATTAAATCTTATATACCGATTCTAATTTTCTCGACTGCTAAAAAGAATGTTTAAAGTTTTTTCAGAATTAGTAGTTTTGAGACAAGCAAAAAATTTTATAAAGAATGACATGTTAAGTTACATATAAAGGTTTTTTTACTTTCGTTCAGTCTATCCGGGGACACACTGTATGAGTCTACCATCATTATCTCTCGATCTCCGCCATCCACTGCGCGCTATGCGTTTTTCAGTTACTAAATCTCGTATGTAGAGTCCTGGGCTTCGTCATTTTTTCTTTCAGCTTGATGTGATATTAAGTGCCCTGCTGCTTCTTGTACTATAGTGGTGAAGTATTGTGTTGCTTAGTCTAGTCCTTGGGATTCTTTTATTTTTAGGTTTCTGTTCTCATCTAAATATCCCAGTTCGTTTGTTTTGTAACAGGCGTTGGAATACTAGGTTTGTCCATTTTATAGTTACTTAAGGTTGCTATCACCGGGGAGTGATCAGATGTTAGTTCAAAATTCGATTTCATTTGATGTTATACCACAAGGAATAAAGAATGCTAATAGATCGGATATTTTGTTTGGGTCAGATGGCCAGTATATCGGCTCTCTGGTACTGACATGTTGGCACTGTGTATGGCATGTACAAGATTTCTTCCTTTTGGCCTTATTAATCTCGCTCCCCAGTCGGTATACTTTGCGTTTCAATCACCACCTATTATAAATCTAAATCCTTGAGATTGCAAGACGCAATTTGACACAATTCTACGGTCTCGCACAGTAAGCTTTTGTGTGGCCGTAGCTCTGGCATCTTGTAAATTGGAGAGATGGGACTTTTTTTTCCGTGGCGCCTTTACAGTTATTTTCGTTTTACACATAGATACTTTTGTTATTTTCTATGGGTTCTAAGTGGATAAAATACAGTCGAAGAGGTTCTTCTGTTTAGTGGTGTATGATATTCATTATGTTGGGGACCGTGTGACAGTATTTTTTAATTTACTGTTGTATGTCTCCTTTGGGTACCGAATGGTGTAGGTCTCTCGATACTAATTTGGTATGTGTCGCATATAATTTTATCTTTCTTCAACTGTTTAATTAGTCTTCTGTAGGTTTCGGGGATGGTAACGTTAATTTTTATTGTAAAATTGGGAAGTGCCTTTCAGAAGTAGTGCTCCTCTTCCATTGATAAATTAAGATGTTCAGTCATTTGTTTGTAGTTTGTCACACTCCGTATATGTATACTGAGTGAGGTCTATATTCTTTTTGTTATTTATTATTAGTTTTCATACCATTGTCTGATAATTGGAAGAGTGTATCGAATCTATTCTGCGTAATAAAGTGGAAGAGATTCTTCCCCTTACCTCTTCTAAGGTGACACTGATTTTTTTTCTTTTTGTAATTTTTTGCCAAGTATATTTATGTAGATACCTCCTTGGGCTCGTTTTCGTCCGTATCTTCCGCTGGATTGTGAAGCTGTTTTGTACATGTTGATTTTGTGATTGGTTTGATAACTGGTACATGTGATTGATTGTTGGTGGAACTGTCTATGATTCTTGTTGGATAGGCATCATGTTATAACTCAATTGTTGGGATAGTTGCTAAGGAACAGAGTAAATAATTTGCTGTGGCTTTACGATACATGTGGATGCGGGTTTATATTGCAACATTGTTCTGGTGGGTAGTTGAAAGTGGGTGGAAAATTGTTCCATGGATGGCCCTGAATGCTCTTTTGAATTGTTGATGTTTGGGAAGGAAGGCTTAAAAACCCGTTTCCAGCTGGTAACATCATATGGAGTTAATTTAATTTTAAATTAAACTGAATTGTGGGATCGTCCTTAATCTGGTTATGTAGTGTTCAATCAGTTGTTGCAGTATTGTGTGTTTAGCAAGCGCGGTCAACACGACGTAGCCACGACCTTCTCAAAGCCAACACGTTTGCAGTGTTTTAATTTTAAAGTATTTTTGTTAAATGTTTGTTGTTCAGGTTAATTATCACTTGTTTGAATAGTAATTTAATTCAATTACCTTGATGTAGTTGTTGATTTTATTTCGTCCAGTTTTCTCTGTATTTTGGCTTTTAATGCGGAGCTAACATCACATGGATTATAAGTTTACATTTACAAAACTGCTTTAATGCGAATAAATAAATGACGTTGCACCAAATGATTCATGTGTTAATAAAGTAAATTGTAAATCTAATTTCAAATTAGTTCCGGCTTGTTGCATTACTTGGTTTCAGTTAGAAAATAAATCTTTAGCAGAAGCAAAATTATAATATTATCGGTTTCCAGTTTTCCTTTGACTTTTAATAAGGCTCTATGTCTCACCTGTATAATTAACCATCCGTTTGTAACTCGATAAGAACACACCCAATAATGCTGAAATGATGAACAACGATTCGGGATTATTTAATTGTGGGTTTTTTAAAGTTTATTTTGTTGAAATAACTGTATTAATTGTAAGAAAGTGGTTATGTACATATTAAATTAGTAATCTCTCGTTATAGCACTAATAATGAAAATGTTAAAGTTAACTAAGTTCAATCTTGAAAACTGAAATTAATAATTAATAACCTGCAAAGAAGTTTTTAAATTCTAGGCAACTGTGTTAGCACAAAATTGTTGGTAATCGAACTTTGCGAGAACACAAACATTTGAGGCCAAGCGAGAGGGCTAAACAGAATATTAAACGATTAGCTTAATTAATTCTTCATTTGAACAAACTTACTTTGTTGGAACTATTGAATATATGGTCTAGTTAATTTACAGATTGATCAAGTCAAAACTGATTTAATTAAATCATGAAACTAGAAGTTTAATAATTTTTTGTACACTTGATTACATTGATGAAATTTACCTTAAAGATAAACAAATTACATACAAGTGCATCAACTTTCAAAAACTAGCTTAGACTTGCTTTATAACTTAGATTCAATTACAAAATGAATTTTTAAAATAAAAACTGCAAAATACAAAAAAATTCATTGTTGCTACACTTGGTATTAAACTAAATTTTTTTATGTCGAATAGTTTGAAGGTTAATTGCAAAGGAGAACATTCTGCTTGTTTAGTTTAAGGAAGGCGTACATGTAAACACGCAATGTTAGTTTATGCAAAATGGGGTACGCCTCCTCTGAAGCTTTAAAAAACATTCCATTCAGTGACTAACTACAAAAAAGAAAATCCACATTGTTGGTACATTCATTAAAAATATAACAGCAAAACAACTGATTAAATTTTAAAATCGATGCGTATGATTTTCAATCTTAATCGTAAAGCATCCCATTTCCAAGAATCCCTTCCTGTTGTAATCAAAGGAGTATTCCTGAAATGGGGACGACGTCTATTCTACTTTACTTAGAAGAGCCGAAAGGTTAAATCTTCACTAGATTCCGATTAAGATACACTTACAGTGGACGTTAAGCCTCCACTTGTCCTCTAGCGCACTGTCGGGGATGGACGGGTTTTCAGCACGACAGGTCAAGTACTTGCCGTCGTCATCGATCACAGGTACAAAAGTCAAGATACTTAAACTCTGATTGTTCTGCTCTGAAAACTGTAAACAAGAAAAGAAGATAAAAAAGAAAACCATAATTACTTTGTTTTATGATTTATGTCGGTGGAGAAGTGTTTTGTTTTATGTTTAGACGGTAAAGTGTAATAATATTTTACATTTATGTGAAGTGATTATCATATTCGAACGTGACAAGGACAATTTTATATCCTTATAAAGAAGAAAAAATGAAATTGAATTTAAAGAGGCTTTTTCGTGTTTTTTTATGCAGAATAACCCACCTTCGTTAGTGGAAACACGGACGTGGCGCTTAAAGGAAAACGTTTTAAAACAATGAACAAAAGAGTTCATTTGCTAAAAGGTAAATTGGTTTACATTGATGTCCACGTCTACACCATAATGGGTGTTTGGAAATTTTATTTTCTCTGGCGAAATTTTAATATGAAAAAATTTTAAAAATACGAAATAAAATCCGCTTGTAACCTGTTAAATATTTACAGAGTTAAACATTCGGCTTTTCCTGCTAATAATAAAATTTAATGGCAACTTCGTATTTTAGTTATATAAAAGGTAGAAGGTAATGAAGTTGCGTAAACAGGGAAGAGCGCACAAATAGGGTCGATTTTCAATAAACCCTACTACTTATCCCCTTGTACGGAGCTTTTACGACTTTTTAATCGTATCTCGATTTCAGTGAACGAAGGGATTTAAAAATACAGTAAATAAATCTATTTAGTCCCATTTGCCTGAAGAAAATGAACTCGCGCGCCTGAAATATATTACAGTTTTTAAAATATTTATCGGGTAAATACATAAAAGCAAAAAAGAAAGAATAAACGGATAGTATGTACATTCATATGACGGTTATAAATAAACTGCAGAATTGTGTGGATGTTTCCTGCAATTTTCATTGTTAGCCTTTCTTCGTTTTAAGCTTTTCCAGGATAAACTAGCCCGTAAGCCTCTCAGAGCTTTGAATCAAGAGGTTTCGAGAAAGGTAAATTCATTTTTATACCGTTATATAACCAAAAATTGGAATTGCAAGTTTTTTTCTTTTTTTTTCCTGGTTCTTCCTTCCTAATCACCACGTCGTTTTAAGCTTTTGTGCAAGACAGCTTCTCGAGAATGAATAAAGCTCGGAATTGCGTCGGTAAAGAAATCCTGGCCGCTTTGAATAGATCCCGTCAAAAAGCATAGGTAACAAATGATATCCGAACGCAGAAAGCACTTAATGGTGCTTGAAATGTTTGTTTCCCTCGAACAAATTATTTGATAACCAATGAATCCATTTATTGAAGCCGGGGAGTATCATTTCAATAGTTTCTTTCCGGAATTAAAGAAAACAAAATGGCATTTTTCATTAGGTAGTACACGAAATAAACGAAGCTTTCATAAAGTTTTTTGTGCTTTATTTAGATTCGTATAGTCACTTCACATGTAGCACACGAACGAAACTTTTAGAGGAAATAGCAAAGGATGCTAAAACTTGTATTCGCCTTTTATACATGAAGTAAAAGGGGTTTTATGTAAAAATAAGTAGGATGCTTTTGTAACACTACAATGTTCTTATTACCAGGGAGTTCTATGCTCAAGAAGAATTTAGGTAGTATACAAATTACTTACATTTTTTGCTAATCGTTTAATAGGTCTACTTCCTTTCCACCAAGTAATTACAGCTTCGGGTCGTGATCCAGATGTTCTACATTCGACCTCGTACCTTTTGTCTGCTGATACTTGTTTTTCTTTCGTTAAAATATTCACAGTTTGAGGTTTTACTGAAACAGTAACATTTTGCGGATTAATGCGGATGATAATGACAATTTAAGTGAAAAACAACACAGTACTATAATATGTTTCGTGTAAGTACTAACGCACACATTGTTTATTCAAAGAAGATACTTTAAATAAAATAACATTTACTTAATCAAACTGATATAATCTTATGAAACATGCAAATTAATTTATACAACTATCTGCATCACTCAATTTATTTCCATTAGCACTAGAATAATTTAGTCCTGCATAAATTGAGCTCCCGTCGTCTCAGTTACTTTGATAGTGAGGCATCATTTGCCAGAACTTGTGGAAATGCAACGAACGTATAATGAAGATACTCGCTAGGTATATCTTGTTAATGTACAGACCAAAATCGTACAGGTTTTATTTAAATTTAGAACATATTTCCGGAAACAACATTTTAATTGCTTTTCTTAGTAGGTAATTAGTGTTGGATTATAATTCAAATTGTTAATGAAGGTTTATTATGAATACAAACAAGTTTGATATTTATTATTCTAACTGAGCAATTATGTTTATAGGATTATACATTTTATGAGTTTAATGTATAAGTAAGAGAACTAGCAACTTATACGTGTTATTAAAATATTGCGAGCAATTCAAGATTATGGCACGTATTAAATTAAGATGCAAAATGTATTAGAAATGCAAACGAAGAACTTAATATTCAACATAACATTATATTATTTAATTAATTAATTACGGACATAAATCAATATTTTATACTTAACAAGCTCCAATATTAATAATCCTTTTTTTAAGTTGAATGAATTAAAATGCCATAATGTTAAATGATCTTGTTCAAAAATAACAAGACAGTGTGAATAATTTATACGTTTAACGTAACGTATAATTCGCATTTTCGAGCATTGTCAGTACACAATTGAAAGAATTTTCCGAAAAATTTCCCTTGTTTAAGTAAACAAAATTAAAAATTCTGTTCGATAATTTAAGGCCTTGCAGCTTTGTCTAGTAAAGCGTGTTCTAACTCGTTAAGAAATCTCATTCAAGAATAGCCAGTTCAATTCAACTTAGGACATTTCCTGCTGCAAATTTGTATGTTCTAGTACCGTATTGTCGGACATTACATATTTCAAGTTTTTTTTCTATTAATCAAGTAGGGGAAACAAAGGCTGTAAGAGACAGTTGCTGTAATAAGAGACATCTAGAAGCAGTGTGATAGCAGGATTAAAATAATTTAGCATTTATAAACGTTTAGTTGTTCAATTTCTAGAATCATGTCAGCTTTAAAACACTGTTTCAGGTCGAGTCTGCTTCAAGATGGGGTGGATTTACGAGGGCGGTTCAATAAGTACCCGTGTTAGAAATGAAGACACAATTTTTTTCAAAAATTTTTTTTTAATTTTTTAACAGTCTCCTTTTAGAAATATACACTTCTCCCAACGTTCCTGCCATTTTTTAACCCCTCCAAAAAATAGGATTTGTCGAACTCTCCAAAATACGCCTATATCTCGGCGATGACTTCCTCGTTTGAGCTAAATTTTTTTCCCGCGAGCCATTTCTTCATGTTAGGAAACAAGAAAAAGTCGCAGGGAGCCAGATCGGGTGAATACGGGGGATGCGGCAGCAATTCATAACGCAATTCATGCAGTTTGGCGGCGACAACTCCGGATGAATGTGCTGGTGCGTTATCGTGGTGAAACAGCACCTTCTTTTTTGCCAAACGCGGCCGTGTCTCCTTCAATTTTTTGTCGAAGCTGTCTAATAACTCACTGTAGTATTGTCCAGTGATCGTTCTTCCTTTTTCTAAAAAATCCATGAGGATGACGCCGTTCACATCCCAAAAAATCGTCGCCATGACCTTTCCGGCCGATGGAACCATCTTCGCCTTCTTTGGGGCAGATTCACCGGGAGAAATCCATTGTTTTGATTGTTGCTTAGTTTCTGGTGTGTAATGATGAATCCAGGTTTCATCAACGGTAACAACTCGACGCAAAAACTCCTTCGGATTTCGCTTAAATTGCTCCAAACACTGCTTCGAAGTTAACAGCGGCATCCGCTTGTTGTCCACCGTTAGCAATCGCGGCACCCATCGCGCCGACAATTTTTTCATCGCCAACTTATCATGTAAAATATTAATTGCCGTTCCGGTCGACACACCTACGGCCTCGGCTACTTCACGCACTTTCGTTCGTCGATCGGCGAGAATCATGTCGTGGACTTTTTGAATGATTTCCTCGGTAACCACGTCTGCCGGGCGTCCTGGTCGCTCCTCATCAAAAACGGATGTTCGCCCACGTTTAAATTCGTTGAACCAATATCTAACTGTGGTCATAGATGGCGAAGTGTCCCCATAAATAGCATCCAACTTTGCTTTTATCTCCTCGCATTTTTTCCCATCCAAAAACAGAAAGCGAATTACCGAACGATACTGCTCTTTTTCCATCTTAGCTAAAATCACGAAACACGTCTTACTCAAATGGCTGTCAAATCCAAACTAACCTATCAATCAGTCTGCAATTTGTTATACTGTCGTTTGATAGATGGCAGCACACGATAATAAGACCAACTTCCTTCGGGAACGCCTTCTGTCGTCAAACACGGGTACTTATTGAACCGCCCTCGTATATTTAATTTTCCATCGCGTATAAGGAATGTGCTATGATTGATTCCTGTGTGGATCTGGTTTGTCAATGTGTTGACTATTCTGCATAACGCATACTTTGATAACTCGTTAACAAAAGGAAGAATTTAATTCATCATTAATTTGAATGGAATTTTTATTTTTACGGCTTCAACAGCGATATTGGAATATATTCTTTTGTCACAGGTCGTAACACGAAGGGACCAGCTCATTCCAATAATGTGTGATAAGTTAAATTGGATGATTCATTCAGAAATTTTTATTCTCCAAAACTACTGAACATTATTTAACTTAAAGTTAAGTTATACAATGACCAGTTGATATAAATCAGTTTACAATTTAAAGAAGACCATACACCTCATCGTTTCCAATTTGGGGAAGCTTTAGGCTAAGCCTTTAGCCTAATGTTCTTCCTTAGCTGCTCGCCACTCTCTTGGGTCACGTCTTTACTGATTTTTTTAAATTATCCTTTTAAATGAATTTAAATTGAAAAACATCAGGGGCATTGTTCTTCTTTTTTTAAAAAAACTCGATGTTTCAACTTGCATAGTGGCACGTTACTAGATCGGTTCAGAAAAAAACATCCCGACCAACAATGAAAGAAAGCAGTCTCTTCTTAATGCACTCCTATAAATATATCTCTTGATTCATAGTGCCGTCAAATATGAAAGGATCTGACGCGTTTCCGAATTCATTCATCGCTTGCTATAACAAGAACTTTTTAAAAAATTTCTTCTACGGTTTGCTCCTTATTCTTATTGGCACCTCATTTTCACTGCTGCAGTGACAGTACGTTTTTCCTGGAACGTCAGCGGGATCGCGTGCTATGTTTCTTCGTCCATGACGATAATCTTTCCGGCACTTTTTTGTCTACAATCTTGCAACACGCTGTTTTCTGATCAGGAGTGTAGTGATAAACTACCTTGCATTTATGTGCTTTAATACACATTCTTTGAACTTTCAGTTCATGTACATAAGGTTGGCTTATGTCAAGTTTCGTAACAACGGCACGCTCGGATGTGTTCGGATTTTTTTTAAATCTTCTCAATAACACTACACAATTTTCGAGTATTTTTTGACACTTATCATGCTTTAAATAGGGATGGTATGTTTTGTCATCTTTGTCCAACTCATATTAAATCTCGTTGCGGCTAATTAAGGCGTGGCTTGTGTGTTGAGACGCTCCGACGCAAACTTAGCAACGCAGAGGGTTTTCGTTCGAGCTAGAGTAAAGTTCACCTGATGTGGATTGCTCGTTAAACAAATATCGCACTACAAATTGATTGTTGGTATGTTAAGTGGTTTATGGAAAAACTCATCAGGAATGGTTTAATAAGATTTATGTAGCATAATCTTTATCGGATGTATCAGAGTTGTGCGGGTGTTTGAAAACAAAACCGTCGTCAGTTATCGTTTTGTGGATTAAACTTCATTAATCCAAAAACTTTGTGTAACCAAGTTGTTAGGATTGTGGAAAATTGCGACATCCTTGGTTCCAGTTACAAGAGCTAATTAAATATTAGTGATATAGTGAAATACCAAACCCCCTCATTAATAGACAGTCGACGTTCAATAACCATGTAAAGACTTATTTGATAACAAGGAACATTGTTTGTTGGTTTCACAAAGTTAAATCTGAAAGTGTACATCTATGTTCTGACATTTAAACAAGGTTCTATGAGAGAATAAACATTTTATCGCGTGTTGCGATATGAATAAAGTACGTAAGGTCATCGACCATCCAGCCAGCTGTTCCAGCCCACTAGGTTAAGGAAGGAACCTTGCTGGTAGATCTTCTGCTAAAATTGGACATCGCCCGTCTATTATTTGTATAAGATATTTTCTTCTTAGATTATTAGTCTCATTTGTTATTTTCGTTTGGTCAACTAATATGTTAATAGTTTTGTATTTAGGTCTTATAAAAATGGATACAAGGTTAGATTGGAATTAGTGGTATAACAGTTTAAGAAAGTAATGTTTTCATTATTATTAACTGGAAGCCCTCTGCATCTTTTGCTTTTATTTTGTCAACAGATATAACATCAGAGTAAAAGGTTTGTAGTGCAAGTTTGTTAAGCACATTTTTTGTAAACTAACTAAGTTTAAGTCAGTATAATCCCTCTTGGTAAGTTTAAAGAGATGTTGAATATAGAGTCTTCGCTACTATCAAAGCAGATTTACATATATACCGAGTGTTCCAGGTGCGGAGGCACAGCAGCGAATGTAATGACTTTGACTTGGCTTCTGGCGCCCATACCAATTAAGTGGGGTCTTTTTATTAAGCTTCTAACTTGATTTATGGCAAGTTATCGGTGAATCTTTTCTATCTCCGACGTTCGGGCTGCTGCGAGAGTATTCCTTTTGGGTCTGCACAGGTTTAAAGCCACTTTTTCTGATTTTTTCGGTGACAATATCACAGCTTTAACCTTCTACTTCCTTCAATCTTTTTAATTCTCTATTAGTTTTCGTTTTATGGCTTTGAAGGTAGCTTGAATAATAATGGCTCAAAGTCTTTGGATGTTTGTGCTTTAAGGGCTTTAGGTGCTGATGATTCAAGGTTTTTGGACTTAATGGTTCAAGATTCATGAATGTTGATGTTTCAGGACTTTTGAATGTTAATGTTTCAGAATCCTTAGACACTTCATCTTAAATCACTACATTTCATAAAAATATTTAAATTTGGCGGTATCTAGGAATTTTAATGCATCTGCTGGATAGAAAATCAGATATCAGTACACACACAAAATGTTGATGTACTTTGAAAGTTCCTTATGTGGAAGAGGAGGTTGGCATAAATTGTGTCGTATTGGGTGTCAATTTTAATAAAATCATTTTTGTCATTTGTATCGTGGCAAAATCTAGACTCGTTACAATTCCAAACTAACTGACAGTCTTTAGGATCAATTATCTCTGCTTTAGGCAGCGTCTTCAATGTTTCATACCAACTTATTATGACCTCGAATTCTTTGTTGTCTCAATATTTCACCCTTTCTGATAGATACGTTTGGATGTGTTTTTATAAACAGTTTAAACCAATTATGTCTCATACCCTTCTCTCCCCATCGTCTGTGGATTTCTAAATAAGATAAGCAAAATAATTATTACAAAGAGTGGATAAGTTCTAAAAGAAACAAAAAGAAAAAAAGAGCTTTAAGTTTGAACATACATATGCAAGTCTATTTTCATCGTTATTAGTAGTGGCTGTAATTTATAAGACGACGAAAGAAGAAGAATTAAAACGTAATACGATGCAAAATTAAAACAAAAAAGAAAACAAACAATAAAGCGTATGTGCGAATCGCAAGCGCTGAGCGTTTAAGCAAGGACAGTCGCGTCACTGAGGACTGCTTGCAATTCTCAAAATTATATTTTATTTTGAGTTTACGATTTTACAGCAAAAGGGAATTAATAAAGGAGAATCTGATACGAATACCAACACTTGCAATTAAAAGAAGCACAGCTAACACTAAGGCCGTACAGGCTTTGCATAAATTAATATTTGAACATAGAGGAGATAGAAATAATCGTAAAAGGCTGCGAGAATTTGGAGAGGATTTAAAATTTTAACGACGATTCCGACGGATTTAAACAGAGGATGGCCTATATACTCGTAAAAACCAAATTTAGTCGTAAGGAATTTTTTAAGTTCAATAAAAATGTGGACTATATATTCAACAAAATTTTATTTTTACTATTTATTTGTGCTATTGAATATTTTTATGATTGTGCATTGGTGACAGACCAACAACGAAACGCACAACATACGTAGATAATACAGAAAGTGTTCCTCGTCGCAACCAGAAGTCCGATTTCAGCGCCACCGTTACCAAGGTGATGATAATCAAAACTTCGGTCCGAACGTAGCAATACGCAATAATACAAATTAAATCATCACAGAATTAAGCAATTGCTACTCTATTTTAAATATAGAATTTGAAAATGTGACTCCGGACGTTTTAGTCAAATTAATTTGTACCCAGCTTACAGATCTATATACTTTGATGCCAGACGAAGATAATAAAGAAGGCGAAAGCATAGTAGACAAAGAAAAAAATCCAGAAAACAATGAAGATTTAGTCAAACACGAAAAGAAGAAGTGCGATAAGAAGATAAACGAAGACGATCCTTGATAACAAGTAAGATAATAAGTCAGACTATAGTTTATACAATAAGGAAGAATAAGATGAAAATGAGTGGAAAGAATCAATTTATAAAAACGATAAACGACGAGGAATATGTTACGACAACCCGTCGGATGACGAATCAGAAGTGCCTACGCAAAGAATCGACCACCAGCCTGAAGATACAAAGTTTGTATTGACATTCGGAGATATTGAAGATGCAATTGAAGAAGAAGACGTTAGCGTTGGAATGAAGTCAACGGAAGGGGAAGAAAAAGAGTTGATTCAACTAATAAATGATTATCAAAAGTTTTTCCCAGCAAGTTAAAAGGTTTAACATCCACCGACCTAATTGAGGCAAAGATTGAATTGACTAGCAAGAACATAGTGCGATATTGAAGTAATGAAACAATTAGTAAGCAAACTCTTAGATTCAAAAGGGATCCGAGAAAGTTTTGTACAGAAAATAACATTAAGCACATTAAAACTGCTACAGCCACCCCACGTGCGAATGGCCAACTGGAAAGACAAAACCAAACTTTACTTACCGCCTTGATGACTGCACACAATAAAGAAGATACTAAGTATTGAGATCGAAACGTGAGAAACATCCAGTTTGCTCTAAATGATATGGAACATAAGACGGCTAAACAGATACTACATCAACTCTTATTTGATTTTCATCCACGCGACGTATTGCGGAAGAATCTGGTAATGGCGTTCCAAGATTTGCAGTTACCAAAGGATTTAGAATAAATGAGTTAAGAAGCATTCCAGAAAATTCAAAAACAGCAGCGAAAGAACAACAAAAAGAAAAGAAAGCCACCAACTAAATATTAAGAAAGAGTTAGCAGCGACTGGAACTACAAAATAGGTATTAGAACGTATCAAGGGGCCTTATATGGTGGGGGAGGGGTCCTAGGCAATAGTCGTTATGAACTACGAGATATTCCGGGAGCAGAGCGTACTCAAGGATCTTTTCAATTTGTGTACTCTTCAGATAGATTGAAACGATGGTGTTGTCCAGAAGAAGACACTTCAACCGAAGAGTCAGAAAATGAAAATGTACCGGAGTGAATCCAGAACCCAGAACGATGATGTCATGTAGGGTAGCAAAACCGAGTGTAATAGCTGAAAAACATCCACGAAATAAATTAGAATGCTCATGGAAGAAGACACGCAGTAGCAGTGGGTAAAAGGAAGAGCAGACCAGAAGGCACATTATTTGAATGTTCTGTGTTATGTTTATAAGTTTACAATGTTATGTATCTTTCTATTCAATTAAATTACTCTTTTTAAAAGATAGTGTCTTACTACAAATCCTTGGATGGTGTTTGGAACGTTTTCAGATTCTTACTGAATTATTACAAAGTATTTGGACTTATAAGCTGGCTGTGCCGACCAAACGGGCCACGAGTTCTCTTACAGGTCTATTTCTATTTCTACATTGGGCTTTAACGCAGTGCTTGAGTACAAACAGGCCCTTTTTGTAATTGGACAACTATAACTGTTGTAGTGTCTTTAAAATCAAAACCGAAGTAAAAACTTTTTTCACTTTAGGTCAAACTAACGCCTTTGTAAATAATAAATATATCATTTTTAGGTTTCTCTTTCATTTTCAATATTTAATTAACAAACTCTGAGAAGACTAACTAAAAAGCTGTTCACCTCCTGAACGCTGTTTTATCATCGTATGCATCTTGGCTATTTTATCAAGGTAGTTTTTTAATCATCCATCAAGAGATTATATATCACCTAATTATTTACTTTGAGATAACATTCATGCAGGACGGATCTCAACGCCTGACAATGATTTGAAACTAAGTTCTTTCGTTTTACAGGTTTGTGTTTTCTGAAGACTAGCAAGAAACATCTTCCTCGTACCTACATGCGCTGTGATTGTCGAAGCTCAAACAAATTCCAAGCTGACCTTGTATTAGATATCGGATTTCTACTGCCCAAATAACAATAAAGATTCGGCCGTAGAACCAAGATTTACAAAATTCTGAAGTCACCTTCTAATAACTTGGTTACATGCAGGCATTGCACAAATACTAGGTCTTCCTTTGCCCAATCTTTCTTGGTTCTCTTACAAAAGTGAAAATATCAACCCAAGCAAAAATTTTCAACTTCTTTCTTAATAGCGTAGAGACCTGGAAGGTCTTAAACCTCGACCTATCATTATTCGTAAGCAGTGAAAAGACGTTGTTTAATCTTTAGGGTCCCCTTAGCTCTCGCCAATCAGCCATTTCAGTTTTCACAAGTTGAAGCCGGTTGTATGTTATTTACCGGTTTGTAATCTTCTCGTCTTTTCACTCCCATAAGCCCATACGTTCAGGGTTGACATAATTTTGTCTTGCAATTTCCAGGAAACGTTCTAGTTTCAATAGACTTTGGCAAATTCGCTCGTCTCATCCAAATGAAATTAACGTCTTTTGTTGTGGTAAGCCTATACTAAAACATCTGCAGATTAATGTAAAAGTAAATTTTCTGTTTGGGCTAAACAAACCGTTTATAGTGCCTGATGGAAACATTCTTCTTCCTAGTTCTTGCTTCAAACAATAACAAAATAAAATAAAATATGAAAGTTAAACACACTTGGAGAAGAATTAAAAGGTAGCAGTTTCAGGATTTAGACCTGCCAATAAGCATATCTATCAGAAGCTGAAGTAGAAATCCAGGTATCTCAAGAATTGCAGATCTAGAAATAATTGAAAAAAAGGAGTTACTTAAAATTTTAAACTCTGTATGCTAACGAAACGTAAATGTTTTTATTTCTTCTATGTAACGGTAGCTTCATTTGCAGTGACTGACTGCATATTATAATTTATTCGGGCGAAACTGATCTGTTTTTCAAGATATTACTGAATATCTAAGTAAGGCTTGATAAATTTATAAGTAACGAACAAACAAAAAAAAGAAATTGAGACTACAGATAAATCTAACAACGGAGAGAAACGTCAGTATAAAAATATTAATAATTTAATAAGCATTTGACATATTGTACACCGTAATTATCACCATATAGACACTTATCTACGAAATATTCAAAAAGCCGAAACCAGAAAAATGAAAGAAACGACGGTAGGTCGCAGGCACCGAGCTGCAACATTCTACCAGTTTTGCGACCCAGCGAACGTCCATTCTTCTGCTCTCCTGAGGTGCCGCTTATTGCACAGCGTCAGAGGCGCGTATTTGTGGTCTCACTTATCATCGATTAAAAGTAATTCGTAGACCAAGACATCAGCTACAGTGCAATATATAATTTTCCAAATAAAGGTAAAGACCTTTTATTGGAGCAAAGGAAAAACATACGCTGAACAGTAAAGTCGTAAATAAATAACTCGGAAGTACGGATTACTACATCTGCAAGCCTGCATTTATGGTAGATCGTTGGACGTTTGTCGAGACATTTTAACAGTTGTGAAACCGTTCCGCTATTTTATCATCAGGAATATGTATAACATTTGCTGCCCCATGTCACCTCAACACCGTCGGTCAGACGGCAGGAATTTCATTATTGTCTACATAGAGACGTCCGTTGGGATAAAGTCGGCGTTCTATATCGCTTGACTACACGACGTCAACATCACAAGTCATCCAATATCTACTACTGCAGCTGCCATCTTAAAGAAAACCGTGACAACGACACGTGCGGCACCGACTAGCTTAGAAGTCGTGAATGCTAATAATTCCTTTGAGCTAAAAACGTCCCCTTTGGAACCGGGCGCGACGACGAATCAGAAGAAGCCAACAACTAATAATAAAACTAGAAAATAATTAAATTTCTATTTAAAAAGTTACAAATTTATATTCAATAAATGCTCACCATCTTAAGATTCTCACTAGTTTACCCAAGTTCCAAAATTCCCAATTATTAAAAAATCTCCATACCTGGCAACACTGCAGTACTCACAAATTAGCTTTAGTTTTCATTTTGTATCTCTTCGTAGAGCCCTGCGCGGATCGAAATCTCCAGGCCCAACTGGAGACAAACTTAATGTGGCCCAAGAAATCCTGGTAACTTCTTAATGGGTCCGACAGGCCCGGGAAGCCTAAACAGCTTAAGAGGCCCAAACGGGAGATCCAAACGGCCCGATAGAGCCAACAAGTCCAAAAGGACCGACAGGCCCGAATGGTCCGACAGGTTCGAACGACCCTATAGATCTGAGAAGCCCGAAGGGCCAAGAAGTGCAATTCCGCAAGACCCGTATGGCCCGATTGGCGGCCTGATAAAGCTTTAAACCGAGGCCCGGTTCGAATCGAACCCGAGTTTGGACCCGGACCGTTTCCGGAATGTCAGTTAAAGCGTATTTCGCGTGATGTCATTTTGTTGTAAAAAAGTGTTTCCCTTCCGTATCTTATTGTAAACTCGGTGTTTACCGTGGAAAGCTTCTTCGAATGTAGTTCTCCCAGTGCAGCTATTGCTAACAGTATCAGGTCACAACGAATACTAAATAATTTGTAATCATTTAATTCGCTGGTCAGAACGACTATTGTTTACCGCTAATCATGTTTGGGTCATACTTGAGTCACGGATTGTGTTATCGTGTCCTGTTGTCCCACGCAACAGCAATATATTTATTGAAGCTTTCAAATATTTACCTATCTACTTCCGTTTATCGTTCATGCGATTCGTTATGGTAACCTTATATTCCCAGCTTTGATGAAGCTGGAGGAATTTTATCGTTAAAGCCAACGCGTTAGCATAACATGCGTTGCAAGTTATTTGAGTGTCTACCGTAATTAATAAGTGAACTCATGAGGCAACTCCTATTACTCAATTCAATTGAGAATTTCGCATTGAAAGCGCATCACAGGCAAAATTAATAATTTGTGGTATTGTTCTTCAAACCAAAATCTTGGAACATTTTTCAACGTATCGATGAAAACCATTTTCTTTATTATTTCGGAAACATCTTGTACAAAACTGCCTTGTTTAATCCTCAAACTAGAAGAACCACTTTTAAGCTCTCCTTAAACCAATTAGAAAAAAATCTACTGTAGTGAATTTTGTTTTGATATTGGTTTCGAAATTTCAAAATTTAATAATCACACATAAATCTTCGAGTTATTATTTGCTTGGCTACTAACTTGAATTGTGTGGCCTACGCATTAGGTATATTACACAAATTGAAGCTGCTGTATAAAGATCCCTTTTCATATTGTAACATCCAAGATGTCAAGCCCATAATGCAAAAGCAAACACGGTTTCCTTTATGTTAGCTTCTAAAGCAGAGCAAATCCGGAACTTTTGTGTAATCCATTGGAATTTATATCGGTCCAAACCAAAACATGAAAAGAAACAGGGAAAGTTAAACACACATCTCATGAGAATTGCTTTAGCTGATTTCAATCCGTGGTTAGAACTGATGGAAACTAGTTTAGCAAGAATTTAATTGGTCATTATTTGCTTGTTGTTTAGAAGTAATAAACAACAGTTGAGTGAAGATTTTTAATTAATTACTCTTAAGTTTTGTAAAGATATTACTGTATGAGGTCTTCTATTAGTTAGAAATAAATCGCACATTAAGTCAAATTTATATACCGTGGAATATTTTCAGTTACTACCGAAATTTATTAATGTACTAAAGACTTAAAAATTATAATTCTGGAAACAACAGAAACGTAGTAAATCATCTTAAATTATGAACATTATATTCTCACTTCTACAAATATAAACTGTCTAAATCCGAATTCTCGATCAATCGCTTGGATTATTGTCAGTCTTCTGGAGGTGTAAAGAGGATTAACCAGTCGAGTGGGAGTACGAGTGCCAGATATGATGCACCCTCCGTAGAAGATTTAAAGCTCTTCCTCGCAAAATGTTTTACTGGTAATCGGAAGTGGATTATTGTTATCAGCTGTCATTACTCTGTATTATGTGAACGGTAGCTTTTTCGAATTAATGGGCAGCTGTTAGTATCTTTCATTACTGGATATCGACTGTTCATTAAAACTAATATTCGCCATGACAAAATGCCGTTTCCAATTTATCAGCAGCAAACGTTAAATTTCATGTTCTGATGGTATATTATTTATGTAAAAGTGCAATATATAACATAATCGTGGTAATCAAAATAATAACAAAGCTTGGGGTGCGGATTATACCGACAGGCAGTAATAATTAATTGATGTTTTCATAATTTTAAATTAAACTATCAAGAGAATATTATTATTATTACTTATTTATATGAGATAATACGAGTTTGGTTTTAGATTTTTTCTTATTTACTTTTCCGAGTCCTCTTCTCTTGCTAATCTTTATTTCGTCTTCCTGTCCCAGAATAAGGTTTACAGGTCTAAATATCAGATGAGCATTAATTAAGAAATAGGTTATACACACAAGAGTTGGCATGTCAGGTTTGCTTCGTTTGTCGTGTCTACTGCAGGTTTGTTCCGAACTTGAATTATTTAAGTCAGGTCGTTCTCCCTGTTAAGCTTTTTTCTTGATTTAATCGTGACAAATTTAGTTTTAGCTAGGTATCCGTATTTATATTTACATCTTTTAGATTTTAACGTTGTTGTTTTGTGTGTAGTTTATCCCTCTCTCTATAGCTTGATTTGTAAACTTGATTGATTGAATTGAAAATTATCTGCCTTCAGAGCTTATTACGTAAAGTTTGTTTAGCAGTTTTCAATTGATTTTGTAAACTCGATTATCAAATTTAAAATAAAGTCATTGCCACTAGACAGATTCTACCAACAAGATATTGCTGAATAATTATCACGTGTTTAATGAAATTTGCCAAATTTGCGTGAGTCAATAAGTAGGAGATAAAACCAGCACATTTAGAATTATCTAACATCTCTGTTTTTTTACTTATTTTGCCGCCTTTTACTAAACTGATTTTTAATTTTACTATCATTGATTTTTATACTCAGAGGCAGAGCTTTCTATTTTATAAGTGGAGCAGCGTACAAAGTGCTTAGCTATTTCCAAATAGGTGCTCTCGGTGACTTTTCCTATTAAAGAGTGTTAGAATTAGTGTTACATGGATTTTACATATGTTCATCATGATGTTGCAACTGTCCATAATTCCAACTGAATAAATTCATTAGTTTAGGAAATTTCTAAAAACTGGAAACACAAAGACATAATTTGGTCAAGTTTGAACTTCGATAGCTTTCATAGAACAGGAAATATTAATTTTCAAAGGATTGCCAAAATTGTTTGATTAAGGCTATTTTGCTGAAACCTGCCTCATATTTTTCACAACATAAACTTGAATACAATGCCCAAATCTCTTTGAAACAGTTTATAAAAACAATCTAAGATGGTTAGTATATTTCAATACAATGCGGTGCACGTCATATTTTAGGCGTAAGGCCCAGTTCTGTAACAAAAGCTGAGCGCCTAAAAAGTGACAGCGCTGTGTATCCAACAAAATCCTTTGTAACGGTTTACAGAAAACGAGCAAAAACCTTAATTCAGTGTATGTTTTGAGCTTAACCTTGACAGATGTCAAGTTTTAGGTACGTAAATGGAAAACTTTATTCAGTGACCACCAAAGAGTTCGCATCAAATGGAAAAAACATTAATTTTGATTTTTTTAAAAATCGTTTTGCCCCAATAGTTTGTGCATGTTCTAAAACCAAAAGCAAGCTACTTTGACCTTCTAATTCACTTTCTGTTTGGCAGAGAATGGAGTCTTTTGATATGACAAAAATCAACAGTCGTCAATATTCTCCAAAGTATCAGTCAGTAATGCCATTTTAAAATGCCATAGTCAATATATTTTAGCTTTGTCGGATATATTTTTCGATCTATATTGTACAATATTTATTTTAACACACGTGCGATTTCTTCTAAGAAATCACCTATCGCTTTGCAGCTGTGAAAATTTCCTGGAATTGTGCGATTAGAAGTGCCGACTCAGGTCGAGTTTGCTTTAACATGGGCTAATTCGCATTAAACTTTACACCGCACATAGAAGGGTGTTGTGCGTATAAACCGTTTCTGTTTGTATCAAACATGTATTTTATCGTTTGATGGTTCTGACATAATCACATTCCATTGTGAAATGGGGATGTTTGTTTCCTTGTCTTTGTCTTATTCACGTCCTAAGACAGTCACGCTTTGATCAACACATGGCTGAAGTTTTAGCGCGCTCTGCGCGCCCGGAAAAACGCACTGGACAACAGAAGGTTGTCAGGTTTACTAGAGTAAGCTTCACTTTGGTCTGTGGACGTTGTGATTATATTTTTGCAAAATCATAATTTGTTTATGGAAAACCTCATCAGGGATGATTCCGTGAGATTTCCAGACGGCTGTCTTTACCGGATTTTATCAGAATTATGAGAATGCTGGGAATAAACATTGTTAATTAACGTTCGGTGGATTAAGTTTTATTAATCCAAAAATTGTGACTAACTTAGGATAGTGAAGATGGCAAAACGTTTGGTGCTAGTGACAAAAACGTCTTAATCATTAGTGTTTTCTTTCTTAATTTATCGAATCTTTTCGTCCATCGAAAATTTGTTAATAAATTTCTCGTTGTGTTCATAAGACCTAATTTATTAACATTGAACATTCTAGGTTTATGTACATGTAAAGAAATGTGACGTCACTCTTGATCGTTCCGTCGTATTTCTTTAATTTGAACTTTACCCCTCACCTATAGCGCACGTCGAGTGTTTTGTCGCACACATATATGTGCTTAGGTGGCGTGTATTCCATGATGGAGTTCGTAAAATGTCAAATAATTATCATCGCTAAGGTCAATTAACAGATGGCATGAGTAATGGAATATTAACTTTAAATGTCGTTTTCTTATTTTATACAGAAACTCAATGAAGTTTTATTCCCACATATCTTTGCCATACATTGTTAATTCAAAAGCACTTTATATACATTTGTGTTTTAGACTGTTTAAAATACTTTTCTGGTAGTGCGTACTTTTGAACGCACGTAACGGGTCGTTGACCATTCCACAAGCCGCTGAAGTTCTGTAAATTTGGAAATACGTCCGCCGGTACTGAGTCTAGGCTTTGGTATCGACTTCTGCCCAGAGTGGAAGACAATCAGCTGTTATTGTCTTTGAGTGGAAGGTACTGATAGTTTAATAGATTTATATACTGTCTACTTTGTATTATGTAATAAAATCAGTCAGATTGACACTGTTGTAGGTAGCTATTCTAAAAATGAGTACCTCAGGGTTAATGAATTTAGATTTATAATATTTCTTTATCAGAATAAAGTTTCTATCAATTTCAGATGGCAAAACTCTGTAAATTTGTTTCTTTAATTGTTACTTAGGAGGTCAAGTGTGTTTTATTGATCTCGTTGAACATTTAACGTTTCCCTTATAGTCATTTCTTTGATTGTTATTTGTAGTCTAATTTAATAATGTAGGCTAGTTTTTAGAAGTCATAGTCTTGGTCTGTATACATCCCAATTTGGTTGATCAATTCAAACATTTCTTTATATATGTTGCTTTTTTATTTTTGCTATCATTTTTACTGTTAATTAAATAAATGAGAGTAAACTGAATATTTGTATTTTATTTGTGTGTTGTATAGTAATTTCTCTTTTAGATTAAGCATGTTTGACCCGTCTTTGTTTTCTTATTTAGTAAAATTTAAATTATACAGCATGAGCTAGAGTGATCACCGATGCAGATTATCGGATGTAAGTTCTGCAGTACAAATTAGCCGTGCACATTGTTGTGACTTTGTCTAAGCAAGAGCATTGAGATTAAGTCAGTATAATCTTCTTGGTAAGTTTTAGAAAAAGACTTTAAGCATAGAGTGTCCACTGCTATTTCACCGTGTCTGGTGAGAAGCCACGTCAGCAAACGCGTTGACCTTGACCTGGAATCTGGCGCCCATATCAATTGTGACATTTTCAGGAAATCCCCGAAGACTTATTTTGTGAGCCCATCCCATCTCTAGCGTTCGAGCTGCTGCGAGCACAACATTCAGATCTGCAAGGCCATAAGGCTACTTTTTCGGGTTTTGTCCGTCACAAGTTATGCCGATAAAATTTTAACACAGTCTAAAAGACTGTCATTAGATAAAACGCCTGGTATAAAAAAAGAAGCAAATTTATTGTCAAATTATGAAAAATAATAAAGTGTTAAGATTTGGAAGTTTTCGAGCAATTTGCACATGTGAATTTGAATTTAAATTAGTAGACTTTGATGGACAGCTAGATTATTAATTTGTGTTTTCGGAAATTACCTAATTATTTTTCCTATTATTATTATTTTTCAGACTCCTAATTCTTGAGCATACAACGTATTCTGATTTTAAAGACTTTTGGTGCAAGGCCTTTTCATCGTTAAATATTTTTGTATAATTTTCAGTTTATCCACATTACACTTCTAGAAATTGCACTTTATCTAGAAATAAATAGAATGGTGAACGTAATATTGAAAAAAATAACACTCATTCTTGATTTTGATTCTATTTTATAAAGTAGCCATTGATTATCCTCTTGATATTATGTTCAGTATTGGGTGACTGTAACATCGGCCTCTCACACATTTTCTGATTTCTCCTACATAATTGAAATCTTCAAAAGTGTAATATCGAGAAATTGGGAATTATTGGAAAATATTTGACGATGAAAAGGCCTTGAACAAAAAGCATTCAAAATCAAATAAGTACTGGAAATAAAAACCAATAATCTAACCATCAATAAGAGCTAAATAATCAAAATTCAAGATGACCTAAATTGCCCCAGAATTGCAAAATTTTAACATTTCGTTTTTTTTTCGAAATCTAACGAAAGAGCTACTTCTGCTTTTATACCAACCCTTTGTGTCTTAGTCGTTACATGCTGGGGACACTTGGAAATAAATTTGTATTTAGGTTCCTAGTGGCTCCACAGTGGAAACGTACGTAACTGTTTTGCTAACCTTATAAATGCTTGTGCTGGTACGTGTAGTCAGTGTGTCATAAAGGGTGAGCTATTTCATAGAATTAAAGCAAATTTTACAAAGTTGGCTGGTAAGTTTTGATATTATTTGCTACTCAAAATGTCTAGTTAAGATTTTTAATCTTACAGTGTGATACTGAAGCAAAATAGTTGTATTTTGATAGACAGTAGGTGATGGACTCGTCGTATGCACACAAGGACTCACGGGTATTTTTGTTTCTATAGGTAGTCGTCAACAATTAAAAAGTATGAGTTTCAATGATCTCTAATTTGCTGAAAGAAATCTTCTTTATTTTAATGGGTTT
>VTPC01001354.1:59986-73522 GCA_011009095.1 Ignelater luminosus
CAACGAATTTAAACGTGGGCGAACATCCGTTTTTGATGAGGAGCGACCAGGACGCCCGGCAGACGTGGTTACCGAGGAAATCATTCAAAAAGTCCACGACATGATTCTCGCTGATCGACGAACGAAAGTGCGTGAAGTAGCAGAGGCCGTAGGTGTGTCGACCGGAACGGCAATTAATATTTTACATGATAAGTCGGCGATGAAAAAATTGTCGGCGAGATGGGTGCCGCGATTGCTAACGGTGGACAACAAGCGGATGCGGCTGTTAACTTCGAAGCAGTGTTTGGAGCAATTTAAGCAAAATCCGAAGGAGTTTTTGCGTCGAGTTGTCACCGTTAACGAAACCTAGATTCATCATTACACACCAGAAACTAAGCAACAATCAAAACAATGGATTTCTCCCGGTGAATCTGCTCCAAAGAAGGCGAAGATGGTTCCATCGGCCGGAAAGGTCATGGCGACGATTTTTTGGGATGCGAACGGCGTCATCCTCATGGATTTTTTTAGAAAAAGGAAGAACGATCACTGGACAATACTACAGTGAGTTATTAGACAGCTTCGACAAAAAATTGAAGGAGACACGGCCGCATTTGGCGGAAAAGAAGCTGCTGTTTCACCACGATAACGCACCAGCACATTCATCCGGAGTTGTCGCCGCCAAACTGCATGAATTGCGTTATGAATTGCTGCCGCACCCCCCGTATTCACCCGATCTGGCTCCCTGGGACTTTTTCTTGTTTCCTAACATGAAGAAATGGCTCGCGGGAAAAAAATTCAGCTCAAACGAGGAAGTCATCGCCGAGATAGAGGCGTATTTTGGAGAGTTCGACAAATCCAATTTTTGGAGAGGTTAAAAAAATGGCAGGAACGTTGGGAGAAGTGTATATTTCTAAAAGGAGACTATGTTGAAAAATAAAAAAAAAATTTTTGAAAAAAATTGTGTCTTCATTTCTAACACGGGTACTTATTGAACCGCCCTCGTAGTTAGTAAATATGATGGACTTTTATTGACCTTTAAAATTTAATATCTTAGAAATAGAAAAATTCTCACAAACAAAGGCGTATTAGCATTTTCGCATGCCGTATTGAGATGCAGTTTACCGGCTGCAGTGGAATTTTTCCATTGTTTGAACGCTATAACAGCTCGTTACTCTTCAAGGGTAGCAAAAAGCATCTATTGTACTTTAACTTGTTGATCTAAAAGATGCTATGCATGAGAACATGTAAACGACTAGATTTATTGCCAATAACTCCTACAAATTATTCAAATGACGCAAAGTTGCACGTCTGCGTTACTTAACAAAGGATTGGGCCGCTATACACGACTTGCTCAATTTTTGCAGGGCTTTAAACCAATACCAAACTTGTGATCTTGCAGTAGAAAAAAGTTCAACAGCGTTTGCTCTAGTATATAAGTCTGCAAGATTATTGCGGAACTCTAACAAAATTCTGAAGCACCAAATCTGAATTTTTTGCTAAAATTCTTTAAATCTGTGAATTGAAAATTTTACTGAGCCATATCTATTATTAGCAATATTAACCAAATTATGTTTTTAATTTGTTTTTCCCCTATCTTTAAAGCCAAAGAACCATAGCTATGTCGAGGGAAAAAATTGCTGCTTTTTCTAGGCTCTATATCTCTACGGTTTCCCTTTTGAAATTGTAATATTTTTATTTTATTACTGTAATATTTAAATAATTGAAGTGAAAAATATTTTTGGCTCAATCTGCAGGACTTGCAGTTCAGTAATATTCATCAAATAAAATAAATTCTCATACTTACAATTAATGTTTAATATAACTACATTAGTTGTGGGAGATGTGAGAATGGTGTTAGACGCCTGGCATATCAGTCTTGTATTAAGGTGTTGGCGGCCAACATTAGGGAAATTTAGATGATTAACTACAACCCCATCTGGTCTAGACTCGTAGGAATCATCTATTAGTGTATTTTCCAAGTACCATGTGACGTTCGGCCTTGGACGACCTTTAAAAAAAAAGAGCACACATAAATTAGAAATTTTGTTATACAAAATAATAGCGACAATATTTCCTAAAGCAGATAATCGCGTTATATCTACACTACGGCCTATTTTTCATTTTATTTCTTTTATGACTACATTATCGTTCAATATAAACGTTTGCGACAAGCGTTTTATCTATATGATGGTGGTAAAAGCTTCGTTAGTGAAATTTTGCGTCCGTCTACTTAATCAAACCGCTGTCAAAATGTATTGACTACAATTTTAAATAAATCAAATATTCACACAGCGAATAAGAGATTCTTTAAAATGCGGAAGCCTGAATTATTCATGCAGTTCGACGAATAATAAGATAAACAACACTTACATAGAATTGCAAAGCAATTTCGTTGAAAGTGTCGTGTTTTAAGAGTGCGATAACTAAATTGAAATATTGCTTCCACAATTTCTTCTTATACTATATTCAAATTTAATTTACATTAAGTAAAATGCAAGGTATATCTTACCCCCGCTGGCTTCGCAGATAAGATTAACGTCCGAACCCTCGTTATAAGCTTCTAATAAGGTGGTTCTATCTCTTCGTTTGCCATCATATATAACGGGTCGGTTTGGGGGGACTGAAACATGAAAAAATGATATCAATATTTATCGACTCTTTGACTGTCGAACGATTTAACGTCAGTGTGCATGTGTGTGTGTGTGGCATTAGTCGAAATATCTGAAAGCTGCAATGTTCTTCTCTCGCGCAAGGTAGCTGACAAGGACGACTAAAGAATTGATAAGACCGGGCGGGGTGGAGCGGAGTGATATGAGAAGGAAGCTGGCAGGAAGCGAACGAGCTAACTTGTATATCTCCGGTTTCCCCTGCGGTTCGTCCTCAGGATAGCGTCCCTTTATCCCACAATTTCCAGTGTCATCATTCTTCCAACTTAAACTGGTCATATACCATCTGAAGGCCGTGTCGCTATTACCGTATTCTCTTGTGGTGTTTTATTCTTAACAAACATATTTGTTTGTCAAGTTTCAAAGAAAATTGTTATTAGGTTTTCGTTTTAATCAAATTTATTTGCATATACTTTTCACTGTTGGACTTTCATAATATAAAGCAAAACTAGGTAAAAAAATTCAAATTGTTATAGAAAATGACATTTTAGTAACGAGAACTTAATGAAAATATTACGTAAGAAATATATAATATAAAATCCTGCGTGTGCACTTCATATATAAAAATTCCATCCCTCATAAAATATGTAGAAGGACACTTGAGGTTTCGTTTGCAGTCCCCGTTCGATTTAATTTTGAATTTTGTAAGAATAATAGATACGAAAACGCAAGAGACACATAAATTACCTAGAAAGCTCAATTTAGTTTTTATTTATGTTGATATAAAATTCTTTTATAAAAAGTTTCTTCTTGCAAATTGGTGGAAATTTTTCTTTTTCGTTCTCGCCAAGAAAAACGATCCGAAATATTGAATAATGGAAATATCAAAAACCACTAAAATACTGCTTTTTGTTCTACGTGGTAACATCAATCTACATAAGTCGATACTGAATAAAAGTTAATGCTGCGGAATGCTTATAAACGTATAAAGTACTGAAGTGTTTTATATTTCTGGCTAATTCTCTTTTACAGTAATTAATAATATTGGAATGATTAGATTTGAGAATTTTTTTTATCTGCTTGGTTGAAATTTGGCATCACTTGATTGCACATAGGAGGTTAGAATTGAAATTCGAGCTATGCCTTTGAAGTTGTCGCAACAAAAAGTAACGATAGATTACAATAGTTAAACGGACAGATTAAAAAGAATTGCCAATAGTTAAATGTAAACTATACGGTTGGAATTTGCTTTGTGTTGTGATGATTATTCTACTTGTACGTTTTTTATCCGATCAGAATACCTCAATTACAAGTAGAGATTTTTTGTTTTCTGTTAGCAAAATTACTACGTTAAAAGTGTGTCAAACCTTCTTTCACGATCGATTGTGGTTATATCGTCGCCAGTTTAATCTGCAAAGGTCGCAAGTCCCAAAAATATTTTAGAAATTGATCAATGATATTCTACGACAGCAACTAGCAGAGAGAGTATCTGAAAAGTGGCCTAAATATAGTTACAATTTTTTAGAAATTTTGCTATGAAACGTAAAATTTGCAAACACAAACTAAATTTAACGTAAATAAATTGTACTGCTATGAATACACATAAAAAGGTATTCCTTTAGGGAAAAAAATGAAAATAAGTTAAGTAAAATACATAAAATGCAATAATTGATTCCTTCGGACTTTCAGTTAGAATAATAATCAATTATTACGATTATTCGTAAGGGTGTTTATCATAAAATTCATGATAATCTTCAGGCAGGTTTTCTTCAGATACTGTAGATGCTTCCATTTATTTTATTGGTGTCGTTTGTTATACAGTGATGAAAATAAAACAAACACTGCGGTCATACTTTTTGCCTAAATTGTAATTACACGTATTCATCCATATCGTGGGATTTGTCAAGTACTCTTTCATCTGGTAAATATTTCAAAGCCTTTACGTCTTTTGTTACAAGATCTCCGGCTTTGTTTCCTGATCTTAAACAAACTAAGAATTTTAATTGATCAAAATTCTTGAAAAATGTGTAATTCAAATACTGTACTTGATACAGTCTAGGTTTTTCTCTTGCGAAGAGGTGTTCCCAAGAAACGCTACTTACTCTAGAGAAAGCTGCACCCTCTACATGGAGATCAAAAAACTGTGAAGACGAGCGAAAAATGAAGGCAGGTTGAAAATAACTTCATTCTTATACAAACAAGAAAGGCAGTAAGGTTTCTGCTAGGAAACTTGAACAACCATGAAAATATAAGAAAAAGTGCCTCAAATCTTTAGCTGGGACAGAAAGTCACATTTATTCAGCTTTCTGGGAACTAGGCAGTTAATAAGAAAATTGCCTAACACTTTTAGTTCAAAAAGAACTTTTAAAGCTATTTTTTTAAGAAATTTCTACAGTATCGCCCCGTGAGGCTGAGTATCTCCATAAATGTATAATGAAAATATTAACTGAATGGAAAACTACCTGCATCTATCAATTAATCTACTAGGAAGAAAATGCCTAACTCTTTTTTTGTTGTTTACACGCATATTAATTTCTACGCTTGAGTACAGTTTTATTCTAATTTAAGAATAAAATATTTGGATCAACTTTCTTGGAAATATCTAAGGTCAGTAAAAAATATATTGTAGGAAAGTAATTCTGCAGATTTCTCCACAAATAATTTTCACTGGGAGTTAGTGTGACGACTTTAGACACTTTTACATTCTTTTATTTTACTTTTTTAGATCTTAAAACGTCTTACCGGTATAAAATTCTACACTGAAAAAATACTGTTCATGATATTAATGAATCAAGTTTATCAAGTGAAAATTCGTTGTCATAATAAATTTTTCGTGTATGCAATGTAAGGAAACATTGATTCTGCATTCTCTATTCATAGTATTCATCAATACTACGATTGGTTGTTCGTTAATAAAGTATGTAAAAGTATTTATTCCTATTATCAGATGCTCTTCCCTGCAAGAAAATCTTTTGTTAAATAAGGACGACTCAATAACTATAACCTCCTCGGTCTAGCAGTTTAGCCGGCTGGAAGGACGTAGAAGAAGTATAGATAAATGCTGTATGAATTTTGCTCGTTAGCTACGAGTACAGCATACTTGAGTTTTGACATTTGTGTGTTTTCTGTTACAAACGTGACCTCTCGCAGAAAAAAGGTAAATAACTATGTTCTTGGTATCATTTATTTGTTTATCTAGTTTACAGTTGATTAGGAATATGTTGTACTGTAATACTATGTAAATATCTTGGCGAATAACAAATTTAGTTGCTTCTAACATAACCACGAAGCATAACAGTAACTGGTTGGACTTCAGGACTAAGCCCCACTCATTTCACAATTTTTTAGATTATGATAGGGATTTAAGACTAACTGACAAACAGTTAGATGGGCTATTAAATAGCAGCGACTTCTACCTTGCCGATGATGTAGAACGCAAGTACGATGCCTTCATCGTAAAAGATTCAGATGACCATCGCAACCCCAACAATGACTTGGTTTTAGCTGAAAAAGCAAATGAATAAAGGGATTCAGATTCTGTTAACAATGTCAGACAACAAAAAAATAAAGATAACTTACACAACGAATCAGAAAGTTCGAAAGATGATTTGCCGCTCTCTGAAATTAGGAAGAAATTACAAGTAAAACCAAAACCTAAACCTAAGCTGAAGTAGAAAAAAGACAGCTTTAATGCTCAATTATTTGAAGCAATGGATGAAGCCTGAGATTGTGAATATAGGGCAAACTGGACGCCACTCACCTATTTTGGGTAACATTTTCGCAGAACAGAGTAACAAGAGGTGCTCGCATGACAACATTACAAAACCGTTAAATTCTACTCCTGAGCAATACAGAAAGCTGAGTGGTGCTTACATCATTGTTGGTTGTATGAAGTTGTCACGTATTTGGAAAACGACTGCAGGTGCCATTATTAACACAGATTCCTCTAGTCAGGTTTTTCGATTAAGAAATTATTTACATCTAGTTGACAACTTGGAAATTGACAATACAACCAAAACTGAAAACAAGTTCTGGAAAGTCCTAGTTTTGCTTACCATGATAAGAAACCGATGCATTGTCAAAAACGAAACAATTATGTGCAGATGAACAAATTATCACATTCTGTAGGACAACTGCTCTAAAAGAGTTTGTCAAAAATAAACCCAACCCATAGGAGCTCAAGAATTTTATCTTGGCAACACCAGATGGTAGTGAGCCTAATTCACATTTGGGTATAGGTGGTTCCGTAGTGAAAAAACTAACGCAAAACTTAAAGGAGAAACGTCGTCTGTATTTTGACCGCTACTATGCAAACTTGAACATTGTAGAGTACTTGCAAGAGGAAAATATTGGGTTAACTAAACGTATCATGGTGAGCAGATTACCAAACCAATTAAAAAGTCAATTCGATTCCGACAGGCTGCTACAGAAAAATGATCGAGCATCATTTAACAAACATGTTCGAAAAGACAGCAAAATATGTTGCAGTAAATGGTACGACAACAAGTTTGCAATAATCTTTTCTTCTGTTTATCGATGTGGTCCTGTCGGTACTGTAAGAAAGTGAGACAGAAAAGTTTCAGATTACGTTCAGATTAGGTGGAGTGGATTTTCACTACTACAGGATTTCAATTCGTACTACAGAGTGGCCAGGGTGAGTATGCCTTCATTTCGTAGACTTTTCAATCCTACATTGCTGGGTTCAGTATTGTCGTGATCAACGATACTACGAGACACTAAACGAAAATATCGTGCATTTTCTAGCATTCAATCTATACGTAGGTGAAGCTTTAGCAGCAATGGGAGCCAAAACAACTGGAAATCAACAACGACGCCAATGCAAGAGGTTACTAATCGATAGTGCTGAAGAACAGAACCAACCTAAACGGAAAAACCAAAACCAATGACACTACCATCTATTGAAGCTCAAAAAACACGAAACGTCCACCTTACAGTACGTGCTGTGGAACACGAAAATAAATTTATAAGATGTCGAAAGAGTCTGTAAAGTGAAAAATAGGTTCCAGTACATAGAATGCAAAGTGTTTTTTCTATCCATGCTTTGAGGCAATGTTTGTTTAAAATTCATAATTAATATTTTGTATTTTTTTAAAATAAATATTTCTGTTTTAGTACTGATGTTAGTCTGACTAAGTCCCAAAGTCAAGTTCTAGTTTAGAAAACTGTAGATGTACAAAATTGTACTCAGGCCTTACTTTGATCCTAAACAACATAAACAATACAAAATTTATATTTTCGAGCGGGTCAAATATTTTCAGGACCGTTGAACTTACATATTGTTTCTTATATTAATAAATCTTTGTCTACGTTACAGCAACTATCTTCAACTATAAAACTGGTCATAGGAATAATAAACTAATTTGTTCCTACAATGTAACGTGTAATCGACTTATGAAACTGTACTTTGAGACAATGAATAGGTTTGTTGAAACAATATGCTGAATTTGTGGTCCTGGCGTCAACATCAGTACAAGTACTATACGCGCTACGAAAAACCTGTCATCTACAGGTAGTAGTTTTCAAAAGTATTCTTTTAAAATTATGTTTCAACTCCTATTCCTATTTTCCACATTTTGTAAGTCAAATTCAAATTGCATAAAAATGACATTGTTAAACAGGTCTATATTTTCTTTTTCTGCATAAAAGTTATAGCTTTGTAACATACATGGGTGCCCTAAATAAAAGATGTAATTAGAAATAGAAACGTATTAGTTTGGTTGTCACGTTAAGCAAAATTATCAGATTCACACCTTTACGGTTTATTTCTCAATTTTGTATTATGTCATAGAAAATTCGGACTAGTTCATTCCCAGATTTCTTAATAATAAATACAACTCAAGTTTCATCAATACAGAAAAGAGAGATCTACTTCCGTTTACTATAAAACTATAGTGACACTTCGAGTTTTGGACGCGAAAAAAGCTCCTCCAGGACAGGACGTTTCTGCATTCCATTTCAGATTGAATTTTAACTTGGATATCTCTTATTCTTTAAAAACGCAAAGCTTGCCAATTAATCTAGTTTGGTAAAACATCATTTATATAGGGTGTCCGCAAAAGTCCCCTTCGCACTGAAAAGGTAGATTCTATGCCTAAAGTTAGGAAAAACTTCTTTAAACTCAAACGCTTATCAATCAAAGTCTCACTTTACTGTTCTCAACCGAGGATATTTTATGTACTGAGGTAGTTGTGTCAAGGTCTAATAATCTTTTGCCGCATATTTACAAATTATGAGCCCTAAATCTTTCTTAACTTCTGAAATAGCTCTCGACTATGCTTTTTGATAAGAAATTGAAGCAGATACTTTGGCTTCACCTCTCAAAGTAGACGGGCGTACAGATGAGAAAGATTAAAATGAAAATGAATTGGGTGTACCTGAAATTTCGGATGTTGCTGAGACAAAATAATTAAATTTGCCATCCGATAAAAAAGGCAATGTACCCTTAGCTAGTCTTTTACGGTCGACATCTAGAGAGAACGAACCACCATCTAAACGTAGGGTTATTAAAAAAACTTCACTGCAAGAATTTCGCCAAACTACCTAGCTTGGGCCGCTACAAATATAGCACATTGAAAATTTGAAAATCTACGGCATGCTAGAAGTATTTGGAAAAATCTTTACTAAAGAAGTTTACAAAAAGATTGTAGCAGAAACGATACGCTACGCTACCGTGAACAAAAACAAACCAAATTTTGTAATCTCTGTAGAAGAAATCAAGATTTTCCTGGAATGTTTGATATTATCTGGGTCTCATACTTTAGCTAGCGAAAGAGATGTGAAAAGCGAGAATAAAAGGAAGATCTAGGAGTGTATCTTAAAATAAAATCAATTATACCTTTTCAAGATAATTCAACAACAAATGCCAACAAACACTACAAAGCTTTCGAGCTTAATACGTTGACTGATATGATAAATGGGAATTTTCAGAGTTTTTTAAGAAAATTTATTAATAGATGAAATGATGATAAAATATTATGGAGATCATGCGTTAAAACAATATATTCGAGGAAAATCCATCAGATTTGGATACAAGCTTTTGGCCATGTGTGGTGACAATGGCTATTGTTTTCATTTTTTTTATATAATAGAGAAAAAAGGCACAACTAGAGTTGTACATAAAATGCTGAACATCATTGAGGATCCCTATAGCTATCATGTTCACTTCGATAATTATTTTTCAAATTATTATCTTTTAAAATCATTAAAACTTGAGCGTTAGAGACAAATGGTACTACTATTCGAGATAATAGAACACAACAGTGCCCTCTAAAACCATCAAAGGAGACAGAGAAAAGTTCTCGAGGAACGTTCATCTTCCAATTTAAAAATAATGACGGGATTTTGATTGTACGGTGGAACGAGAATATAGCAGTTACGATGATGGCAACAAACTTCAATAGAATCGAACCTATAACTTTAGTATTTCGTTGGGGTGTCAGCTCCGCGATCCTTCCTGATAGCAAACTGTAATAAGTATATAAGTGAAGTTGATTCGTTACTGGAAAAGCACAGTATGGCTATACGAGGAAAAAAATGGTAAAAAAATTTTAGACACGGCCATATCATACATAACAAAATGAATCCTGATGGTAAAGTTTCTATAAGGGAGTTTAGGAGAAATATAGCTCTGTTGTATCTCAAACTGGTGCACGGAAAATGTTTATTGAAGGGAAAATCAGTTAGCTTCTACCCATATCGAAAGTCAGTGTTCCTGATGACGATGAAGGTCACATTTTGGAGAAGCGCGAAAAACAACAGAGATGCCAGTATATAGGGTGCAAAGAAAAACTGCACATTTTGTAAGAAGTGCAACGTAACTTTGTGTATGCTGTACTTTCCTAAATATCATAATAAATATTTAAAATAAACTGTCATCTATAGTGTGAAATAAACCTTGATTTTTGAAAGCAAAATTAAAATAATTTATTTGGTCTACGTGTATATTCAATCGCTCAGTGTCCTCAAACGATGACAGCTCATATTTGGTTAATTAACAAACCAATAAATTACTTACATTCCCGAACATTAGAAAACTCTGTAAGCTACATATGCAATTTGCACTTTAAAATTCGAAAAAACCATTAATTGAGCGTTAACCCAAATTTAGACGTGGTGTTAATGGCTGTCTAGGGCATCAAATGAGTAGATTAACCTTAATTAACAGTTCTCAAATAATTTTTATATCACTATTTGTGAATTGAGCTTTTTATTTAATGTAGAAGACACTCTCTTGAAGGTATGCTATTTTATTTTTGCACTGCTGTTTTTTACATAACTTATTCTTGTATAATTTTGCAAATATTTGGTTGAATTATTGTTATATGTGTTTCAGTGAGTATATTGGTAGCTTCCAACCTTATTTGCTTGTCCCATTTTACAATTGACAGCATTAAAAGGAGCAGTACTCATTTGGAATTCACGGTAAATACGATGTTTTTTGCAGTTAATAGCAATGAGTATTCAGAAGTTTCTATCCTTGAAAAAACTTGAATACTGACAGGAAGCCGAAAAGACTTCCCATGAAGTCAACAGTGGTCTTATTGACATTGTGGAATTACCCCCAGAAAAAGTTGACGATGTCTCAGACCTGGAAGAATTGGACGAGAATATATTAGAAGATACAGAAGTAGGTGTTTTGAAAGTTCATAATGCCTACGAAAAAAAAATAAAAACGTCGTTTTGCAAAAAAAGCAAAAAAAGACAAACTATTTCTTCGTGGTCTAAAGAAAACCCTAAATTAAGTGTCTCAGACAGTGCTGATTCAAATTTAGAAGAAAAAAACGCTAATATACCAAAAAACCTGCAAGGAAAAACTCCTGTACAAATTTTTAAAATGTTTTTCACTGAAGAAACTATGGATTACATAGTAAAGAAAAGTGTTAAATTTGCCCACCAAAATAACAGACTTAATTTTATGTTTTTGACTAACTGCCTTAGAAATTTTTTTGTTATCACAGTTTACCGCAAGAGAATATGTATTGGTTGGAAAATACCGATATAATCAGACAATGCATGCCGAAAAATCGGTAGCGCGATATAAAATGCAATAGTCACTTCAATGATAATTTTGCAATTCCAGTAGCAACTAAAAGCCGTGTCAAATTATTCAAAATCAGACCTTTAACAGATAAACTCAACAGTACCTTTATGCAGTTTGGAGTTTTTTCTAAATACATTAGATTTAGTTTCAAACAATAGGCTATGTGTTGTGGAAGAATTGGTTATTATTACAATGCCGAGGTTTACGAAGAAGAGAAGAGCAACCAAGAAATTTCATATATACACACCGACCTTGGGATCTCGTAGCTCTAGATAAAGTAGCCCTAATGCAAAATTCATCAGAGCAATCGTTTTACTTTGACAACTTTTTTTACAAGTTTTAAATTACTAAACATTCTTAAAGAAAAAAATGTGCGTGCCACAGGAACTGTTAAATTCAACAGAATGAACAACTGGCTAATAGAAAACGATTTTGATACGAAAAAAGAGCATCGTGGAGCATTTGACTGGAGGTTTCATAATAAAAATAAAATACTTGGTCTTATATGGTAAAGATGTTTTTAAATTGAGAAGGAGTTATAAATGGTCAAAGGCTGAGAAGAAGGAGGTGAACATCACTATCCTAAAAGCTTTGTTGAAGTACAGCAATATATAAGAGGGGAATAATAATAATAATAATACTCAAAACGTCAGATGCATAAAGCACGTTTAATCAAAACCCTAAATTGATCACATGATTAGTCGATCGATTGGATAAATTTGGATTTACGCTTGAGTTTTATTACGTCTGATTAGCTCATCGCGTAATTAACTTAAGCATTTGATTGCACTGAAAAAAAACAATTAAAAGGTGCATCAACGCCTCCAAAATTTAAAATGAAAGAAGTAATCAAAACAGATAATCTTCTGAAAAGAATACGGGAATACGTATATGACTTTAAGGGCCGATTACGCCAACGATTTGATTGCCATCAAAACTGATTATAAATCAAAAAGAGATACTTATGAATTTTTGGTCATCGGTCAATTTTGATGGCAATCGAAATGTTGGTGCAATCAACCCTAAATAGATCAGATTGTAAACTAGACATTAACTTCTATTCCCGTAAGAAAAACAGGCCATTGTACAACTATTTTGAGTAAACAAAATGACTGTTTCCTTCATAAATAAACAAAGATTACTAATAATGACCACTTTGTTTACTCAAAGTAATTGCACAATGGCCTGCTTTCTCAATGAAAGTAGAAGAAAGTGTTTAATTAGTTTGTCACTTAGTACAAGCTTTTTCAAGGAAAAACTTACGGCAGGAGAAAACAAAAATGTACTCCAATAAAACTCTGATTTCTTACTAATTGTCCAATGATGACTTTGGAATAGATAATCCTAGTGAAAGACATACCTGATAGCTAAACCACTAATATCAATTATGACTATTCAGAAATTTTTGACGAGCTGATTATGCAACACATAGATGAAAGTCTGAAATTGTTAAATCAAACCGAATCAGAACTATTTGAGATTTACTTACTATCCGACATAATAAATGTAGATTCCGGTGAATGTGAAGATCAACAAAATGCTGTAACACATAACTTAACAAGAAATAGTTATAGATTAACCAAACACCACCCTCTCGCTTGAAGACACTGAACATGATCAGAGCAATTGGAAATCGCAACCTGAACGTTTAAAAAATACCCTAGAGAATATTAAAACAAAATAAAAATCTAGAAATAATAAAGATAACGTAAGAAAAAAAAGAAAATAGAAGAAAAAGAGAACAATATTTTGATTATTCAAAAATATTTTGATTTGGAAGTGAATACTATGCATTGTCTATAAGAAAAGTATTAAGAAAAACGAACTAAGTTAAATTTGTCAATGGACTACATTGAATTATATAGAAATGCCAGAAATGCAGAAATGCTT
>VTPC01001355.1:0-13222 GCA_011009095.1 Ignelater luminosus
TTTGTAGTGTTATTTTGTTATTTTTATATTCTTGTTTGTGTGTATTTAATCCATTTTGATTATTGTTTTGATAAATATAAGAAAGGTCAATTATTTACGTTTTGTGTTTCTTTTGTAAGTGGATCTCTGATCCAGATAAGCAGCGTTAATTTCGTTATTGTTCGTTTGGCTATTAAAAAGCACGGTGGTGCTTAGTCCAAATTTCATTTATAGACTATAGATACCTTTGTTCAAGAGAGGAGTAAATATCAATCTGGTATTTCTTTCTTGGCCTTTTTTTATTTAAAAAGAAGGAAGTCTTCAGAGGATTTCCTTGTCAAAATTGGTTAAGACAAATCAAGTGTTTATACAGTGTTTATACAGCTTTTCTGTTTGTGTTGAGCCTCATTTGTGAAACGCTAAAGCGAGTTTTAATAAAGCTTCCACGAGGTGAGTTATACACAGGGTGAGGTTTCGTAAGAAGCCTATATACAGGGTGTCGGATTCACGAGTAGTCGCGTGACCGACCATCAGAACCCTTCGATCTACGACTGCTGGCGCCCTCTTTTATGACCATCTACTAATTTAATAAGAGTTTTGGAAATCAGTAAGCTTCTATTTGTGAGAGATTAGTCAAGTTTATTTGAGAATCCACCCCATCTGCGGCATGAGCTACGGGATTTAACATCTTCTATTGGTCTGAACGGGACTGGTGCATACTTTTGAGCATTTTCCCGTTACAAACGACAATTAACACTCGAGTTCTATACAATATTTTTTGCAGGACCGAATTTTATACAAAATAATAAAGAAAAACCATTGACAGTAAATTAAAAAATGAAGTTGGCCAAGATCATAGGAACATGTAATGATTTTATTATAACATCGATACGGCCATTATAACATCGATACGGTGAATTAATTGCAAATGTTTATAATTGTCAACTTTTGACACTGACAACGGATTGTAAACCGCCAACTTTACAAATGGTCGTGCAAGAAAGATTAAATGCAATTAACTCATATTAAAACACGCTTGGCCTGGAACAGCATTAGCGGACGCTGTTCCACGGAATCTAAGCAAATGCAGAGCGATAAGTGGTTTTGTAAAAAAGCCTCACGTGTGTTTGATATAAACATTATACAAAATAAATTGAAAAGTTTCTCAAACAAAAGATTCAATAAACAAAAACTAACTAAATATATTCTTAATTGTTGAAATATCATGAAATTTAAAAATGACATTACACAATATATTGCGGACAATAATTTGTATAACATAATATTGCTTAGGACAATATATATATTGCAGGACAATACAGAGAGGTGACAAAGTTTGGAACAAAATTCATAATTTTGTTATATAATTTTCTTTTGAAAAATACTTGAACACGTCGATTTTATATTTCAATAAGGCATTTGTAAGCACAGAAAGATGTTTTTTGACAGATTATGTTCTTGAGTTATGATGTCATCATCATTTTTTTTAAATTACAACCCCAGTTTTCTTTAAGGATTTTGATAGACTGACTGGTGGGAGGATGGTGTAAAAAATTTGGTACCTTACATAACAATTGTTTTGAAAAAAACACTTATTAAGTTCAATAATTCTCAACAAAAATAACATTTAAAATTAAAAAAGAAACAAACAAAAACATTCATGAAATTTAACGCAAATGTTCAAATTGTCTACCGTTTACCGTTTGACACTGCCCTATTCGTGTATAAACGCTTCAACTGCACGTTGGATCATTTGTAGGGCGCTGTTTCAAACCTTCTAAATTCTTAGGTGTATGTATGTAAACTGTTGATGTTACGTGGTCCCACAAAAAAATCTAACGGGACTAAGTCCGGCGATCTCGCAGGCCATTCAATTGGTCCTCGTCGTCCTATCCATCTACCAGGCCACGTAAGATCAAGAAACTGACGCACGTCTGCCCCAAAATGAGGAAATGCCTCATCTTTTTGAAACCAGATGTCTTGATGAGGCAAATCGGGGTCTTCATTATTTGGAAAAAGAACTGCTAGCGCTGGAACTAAATCAAACCTTAGAAAATCCAAAGATCCAGAAAATAGATTTCCTTAAAAAAAATAAATTATTCCGACCCATACATTAACCTTTTCTCGATGCTGGCCGTGAGACTCTTGGGCCCAATGAGGATTTTCTCTTGCCCAATACCTGCAGTTATGACGATTAACAGTCCCGTTAAGACAATGCACCTGTGTTAAGTAGCTTTAATACTAAATTCTATGAATGATTTTATTTGTTTTTTTTTTAATTTCAAATGTTATATATGTTGAGAACAAATACTGATGTTATTAAACTTAATAAGTGTTTTTTAAAAACAGTTGTTATGTAAGGTACGTACAAAATTTTCTACACCATCATTCAACCAGTAAAAAAGTCCATCAAAATCTTTAAAAGAAAACTAGGGTTGTAATTAGAAAAAATGAAGATGACGTTATAGCTCAAGAACATGATCTGTCAAAAAACATCTTTCTGTGCTCTATTGGAATATAAAATCGACGTATTCAAGTATTTTTCAAAAAAAGATTTATAACAAAATTATGAATTCTGTTCCGAACTTTATCACCACTCTGTAATCCCAAACTTATATTGTAGATACTAATGTTTACTGACGATGTAAATTGTAACAATAATTTTTGACATTTGACTGCAATGGAAAGATCAGACGATAACAGTAATGTTTTCTTCGTTGGAAGCAAACAAGGTTAAAAATCATTGGTTTATTAAGGTTTTGGTTGTGTAATGGAATGCGAAACAGACCAGAAGTAATTACTGACGTGTTTCGATTTCCGAAAGTAATTCTTGTAGATGTCATGTCAGCATTTATTTGTGTTTGGCATCAGTACAATGCGGTCTAAAATGACCTGCCAAAAACCAAAAAGTCGATCAAAGTACAATTGCAGTGAGTTAAAATTGCTCAACTGCTTTCTGGTGTGGAATAACAAAAAGAAAGAAGAAATACTTGATTTGAACAAACGCATATCTTCCACGCTGAAGGAGTACGACAACACGCCATTGCCAGCACCATATTTCCGTGGTCAAGAATTCATCTTTGCTAAATTTTCTAAATGTAAGTGTCATTAAAGTTTTATTTTCTCTGCGATATTTGCTTATGCAATATCTTGCAATATATTGATCTACACTATTTTGTATCGCAATATAAAACTCTAGATCCCTCATTTTGTTTTCAAAATAGATAACGTTATACTGTTTACATATCTACTTATTGCTTTACCATGCTGTATTACCTGATAGGGGGTGTTCCGCATAAAAATTTTGCGAACACTGTGATCAGAGTTTGTTGATCAGCCTGTAGAGCAAAATCTAAATCTGTGTGTTGGAAAATAATTTTAAAGTAAACAAAAACTTTGTATTTAACTATTTTGCTTGAGAGCGAAGTGGAATTGAACAAATGTCATTAAGAAAAAAATATTTGTCTTATCATAAAAAAGTTTTACGGTGTTATTTTGAGATACCCGGTATCTACCATTTAATCATAATAACAACAATAACCAGGCCTGGTCTTTTTCAAAAATATTGTGGAATTATCCGTATGCGAACATGCTTAAGGAATCTTGACAGCAAAGCTTTTGCATACTAAAAGCCAACACAAAAGCTCATTTAATGTAAATAATAATTTGAATCATGAAAGTTTCTGACACTAGAAAATATACTGATGTAAAACCAATCTAACAAATATGAACATTTCTAAAATTACTAGGATTAATAAAAAAAAGTTACTTACACTGTTTGTTAAAATAGTGACCACTTCTGGTGTAGGCAAAATTTGTTTGTAATATTTAAATTTCAAGATATTGTATGTATGCAAATACTATGATAAATTATTGTTATATAAATTTGTATCAAGAGAAGTCTTTAAAGGAAGTCAAAGCCAAAGCTTTGTAGTTGCTGTACTGCAGCAGACAAGTTATTTAAGGTGGAATGTCGCTTTTGACATTTGAGGGTGTTAAAATGCTTTACAAGTTTACTACTTTAACGTGTTCAGTTATGTATTAAAACAATAGGACATTAAATTTGAAATATAACAAATTACACAGGCATAAAAGCTTCATAAGATAAAGATATCATCTGAATTTTAAGCACAAAAGTGCCAAAAGATAAAGTGTTGAGAAGAGGCGTCAAAGAATTTAGTAATAAAAACGCTGAACTGTAAAAAAAATTAATTGAAATCACCGCATTCTAACATTTTTGAAAGAACAAGATAATAAAAAAATTAATTGCATTTCATACATTTCAAACATAAATTATAATTAAAATTTCAGTTTTGGAGAATGATTGATAGCTTAATAATTCCATCTACTGCTAATATTGTGCTTCAAGAGATTTTTAGTGCTTAAGATTGTATTCCTAGTAGCTTTTATATTATGAAAAGGAAAAAGCAGTTGAACATAAAAATGAATAATGTGATTACAACAGAAATTAATAATTCATATTTTTAGTAAAAGCAATATTCGATCGAAGTATTAATGAATTCATAAACCGATTTTAATATTGCCCCATGTACTGAATTTTAACTCCCAAAGTCTATTAAAATTCATACCAAGTTTACATCTAAATTGAAAGATGGTTAAAATTTCTTTTAAAGGGAAAGAACTATATTATTACTTGAAATTTTATATTATTTTATTTAAAAAAACGTAAAACTTTGCGTTGAGGTATCAAGTACAAAAAGCAAAAATTGTTTCCTTTCATGTAATCAATAATAATTGTATTAACCCTTGAGGGTGAATTCTGAAATCTCGAAACTTTCTCAAGTATAGAAATGTTTATCTTCATACTACTTTTACTTTAATCAAAACAGTTTTAAATAGCAGACGAAAAAGTAAACGTTCCGGTTCCTCTGTCTTAAGATATTAATTATAATGTATCAGCATTAACCTGAAAAAAAAAAGATGAAATTGTGCTATATAATTCAAGGTAGCGTGTTTTTAATGATAATTCATACGTGATATCAATTACAAGTAAGAAACTTATGCGTTTAGATGGTCTTTAAATTTATTTCTTTTTGGAATTCATTAATTTCGTTGACCTGCATTTGTTTAAAACTCAACAATTGTACCCACTTAATTTCTAAAAGTGTTTTTATCACCGAAAAACCATATTGAACGAACTAATTGTGTTATAAGAAAAAGTAAGCGTTCTTCATTAAATTTGTAATTTGTAATATGCAGTGGTACTGACGTCAGTATCTTTCCTAATTGCAAAGAAGTGCAACATACAGTTATATACATCAAATTAGTTTTTATTAGTATTGTGTTAAAGCATTAAATTACAGTTTATAATTGTTATTGGAATGAAGATTACTCTTCTTTATGACTCTAAACTGCTTATAAAATACGAACTGACATGTAACTATTGATAACTTCATCTATTGTTAGCATATATGATTATAAACATTGTTGCAAAAACTTAACAGATGCAATAGTCTTTTATGATTCTTCTTGGGTTTCTCCGGCTACATTATCTGAGATGTCAAAATTTCTGAAGAGTTGTAGGAACTCATTATAAGTGCTAACAAAATGTTAGTATTCTTTCTCTATGATTGAGATTTCAAAATGATAGGCAAGTTGTTTGACTACAGCAACTTTATCCATTTGATTATCCTATAACGATATAGCATGAAATAGCTATTGACGGCATGCTTTTTCCAGAATAGTTATCTATGGCCACAACTTCTTTTATATCAATCATTTCGAAAATCGAAAATTGGTAATGACTTTCTTCCGCTCAGCTCTGCCTCAAAGGTTTTGAAAAAAAATTTCTTAAAATATTCAAAATTGTGGATAATCTATGAAATGCCTTTTGTGCATGTAACTTTAAAGCAAGTAATTATCACTATTTGGATCTTTATTTCCCATGATAGTTTTTGAGTAGCCATTTCTATCTTATGACGATGACGGTTTGCTCAGGAAGTTTGGGCAAAATTATTGGTATTACGAGGAGTAGCAGAAACAGTACTTGTGCTTGCTTAATCTTTGATTGTAGCTATCCCTAATCTCAGTTACCTTTTGAATTTGTTGTAATTGTCTGTTTTGGAGATCATTAACATCTTGGCTTAACTAGAATTGTTTTACTTTTACATTGTTTATTTTATTTTCTGTGGCAGATATCCATGATTAAATCTATAGTCTTTATTTTATCTTTAAATTCTAGAAATCTGTTGTTCATAGTTGCTATAATATTAGCCTTCAAGTTTCTCATGATTCCATTATATCCTCTTGGACTTGTAATCTTGATTAACCTTTTATTTTGCCCGTCTGATATCTTGTTTAGTATGTCCTTCTTCTATTGGTTCTCTTTTATCTTTTACTTCTTGTCAGCATCATCTTTCCAGAAACTGTATAGATGTTTTTATTTTTTACCGAATGATACAATTTTGCAATGTCGAGATAAATCAATGAAAACTTCTTTACTACTTTGTTTATTGTAAAATCTTATCAATTGACCTACAAGTCTTTCTTTTATGGTAGCAGTCTCGCTTGCTGACAGATAATTAAAAACTAATAGAAATCTCGTCAGAGTAATAAGTAGCTATTTCAGCGACAGACGGCTTCATATATGTGAAGATAAAAAAATAAAAAAAAGTAGAGGCTGCTACTATTGAATACTTTTTATGACGATATACTTTGCACAGACCTACCCGAGGGCGTCACAGCCAGAACTGTACCGATGCAGCACTGGATCTGTGTGCAAGATTCTTTACCGGACCCTCTTTCTGTATATATGCAAATCTGTAAACACAAACAAATAATTTCTAAACTTCTTATCACACAGAATTGTTTACAGTTAAAAGAAGCAAGCATTACTTAGAAAAGGATAACTGTGCACAATTCTGTATTAGTTAAGTTAAAAATCGTAGTTTTTACCTTTATGCAGATTTCCATGTGAACACAAAATCTTCAAAACATGACATACCTCCGACTTGACCAGTAATAGTAGTAGTTGACAATAATCCATAAATCTTCTGTGGGAATCAAGTCTGGCCGATTTTCCGGTCAGCCCAACACTGTCAACTTTTCCTTGGTGAAGAAGCTCTTGTTGAGCTTGGGGTTTTGATAAGAAGCCAGACCCTGCTAGAACAATAGAAACCGTATGTGCATTGTTCCTCTGTAACACGTCAATGTGCCTCGTGCTGTTTATCATCTCTGACCTGGATTCTGTAAAACAGCTCCGAAAGATTACCTCTGGTGGATGTTTTGATGCCCGTTGAATGTAGCCTGGCCAAAGAAGTTTCCCCAGGTAAAATTAGACCAGCACTCATGAAGTTCACAATGCGTTTCGTCAGAGCATCGACTTTTTTGACGAGGTTGATGTCCATGACAAACAAAAAAAACTCAAAAAGTTCCTTTAAAAGTAAGATCAGAAAGAAAGGTGCAAAATACGTCCTGATACCACTAAATATGAATTCAGATTATCAGACCGACCAATAAGTACAGAAAAGTAACATATAAGACAAGTCTAGATAAACAGAAATTATTCTGTTACAAGCATAGTCTTGCAGTAGTCCGTTACAGGAGCCATACTTTCTTCTAGTGTTGACTCTTATTACCATTTTGCTGCACCAGATTGATGTTTATATGCATTAAAGTTATTTCACCACTTAACTTACTGGCCCCAAAATTTAAAAAGCGCAACTGTTACTTGAGAGTTACTAATCCCGTAATCTATGTATGTGTAGGTTCAATTAGTAGCATAATGGTGGGTAAATGACGTGGTTATTTCATTGTTGGCTAAATGTAGTTAATCAACTTTCGTCTTAATCAATCTGTAAAATTCTTAAATCTGATTAACAGAACTACTAAAAGATTTAAGTAAATTAAGTTGTTGTTAAATATTTTGATGTAACAAAATAAAGAAACACGAATCGAGAAAACATCCTTAGCTACTAATACAGGCAAATTAGGGAGAAAAAGGGGGTATCCCAAAAAAGTTTACAAAAGTTTTGATATTTTATAGAGTATTTGGGGGAGGTCCCCTGATGAATGAAACATAATTATCCCCCTCTTGTACGGTGAGCTCGAGTAGATAGAAAGCAAAATCTGTCAATTTTCTAACCTTCTTTCAGTCCTTTTTAAATATTTTGGAAAATATCGATCTTAGCAAAACATACGCTTTATACAAAATTATAGTAGACAAAAATTCCTACAACATTAATTCTACTTACCTTTTTCTAGCAATGATTGTTTTTGAGATACTTGGGTTTGGAATTTGAGGTGTTTTGGGAAATGGGTACAGGAAGCTATCTTGACAACTACCTACATGTCACACCGAGTTTAATCATTTTAAAGCTCTTTAAATGTGATTTATGTTGGTCAACCACGAATGGAAGGCCAATTTTATGTACATCGGCAATTTACTTATGCACTTAGGCAGGCCATTAAAAAATGTAGTGTATATGCAGATGTAGTTATAGTTGGGGAGGATATAGATCTCTTCGTACTTCTCACATTTTTGGCACCTGCCGAACGAAATATTTTCTTTTACAAGCCTGATAGGGGAAGTGTACCAATTCAGGTATTCTCTTTGAAACAAAAACAACAAAAGGGTTTACAACATGGCATACTTTGTGCTCATGCTTCAGAAAAGGAAAGGCCGCTGGTTGCAAATTTTTGCTGTTATATGAGAGATTGCATTTCAGTTGATGTATTCAACAACCCCCAACCGACGCATGAAGAGGTAGCCAAAGCGGGAAAAAATACTTCATGGCTTCCCTAAACCTGGTTATGTATCATGCCTGCCTCGAACATCTAACCAAATCTACCTTCTCTACCTCTCACCGAAGGATTAGCTATGCAGCATTCATATTGAGTTTACAAACAAGTACAGTTCCGGATGGGAAATGAGCTTCCTGCTAAACAATGAGATCGGGAGCAAAGGTCTAACGGGAACCTAGTACCTACTACAACCAAATATCCTGTTGCTCCTAAAAATGTTCCTAACTTCATCTTCTGCAGATGCACCAGGAGTTGTAAAAGTAAGTGCGGATACAGGAAAACCTGCATGAATTGCTCCACTGTGCCGCAACTGTCACTGTGACTGCTTGAATGGCCTGGACCCTAGCATTGAGGAAATCATCTTGGAGAAAGAAGAAGAAGCAATATAGAAAAATATTCACCTTCTGTTTTTCTTATATACATAATACAATAATTCTGCAGAAATTTCATTATTCACTGTGTATACTGGTATTCATCATTAAATGGTTTCAAGTTTTGCAAAATATTTTACTGTTTCCCTACTTCAGATACAACAAATTAGAATATTACTCTCTTGTTTCGTCAAAAAAATCATCTAAACTTTTTTGCATAGTAACATTTCACATCTTTCCATATCTTTCTAGAAAAACGCTCTAAATTAAGAGAGGACCCAAAAGTACTAAGACGATCTCTTACACCAATTCCTAAAACGTTACAAATCTCAAACTCATTTATCTCGAAAACAATTATTGCTAGAAAAAGATGAATAGAATCGATTTTGTAAGAAATTTTGTCTACTTTGTTTTTGTAGACAATGTATTTTTTTGCTAAGATCGATAGTTTCCAAAATATTTACAAAAAACTGAAAACCGGTTAGAAAATTAACAGATTTTTGCCTTCTACCAACTCGAGCTCACCAAAAAATAGAGAGATAATTGTGTTTCATACATCAGGGGACTCTACAACGTATCAAAACTTCTGCGAACTTTTCTGGGAAAACTTCTAATTTGACTGTACTATAGATGTATTATGATTTTAAAATGCAAGAATTTTAAAATCTATAGGCAATTTATCAAAAATAAAAAATTTACGGACAGAATTTAGATATAGTTATTTCGATCCCACGGGCCTGTGTTCGGCGGAATTCATGAAACACCAGTGTTTATGGCCCTAGCCACAGCAGTCGGATTTGCTGACAATGGAGTATTATGTATTAGGGAAATAAATGGGGATTAGACAAGAATATATCTCTGAAAATATTCAGGAACGGCCAGCCGCTCAATTAATGGAAAGTTTGTCAGCTCGTGTTAGGTTTCAGGAGAAAACGATTTCCTGAACGACTCTGCTGCTGCAGCTGTCACAATACTGCGCCCGGTCTTTTTGAATCAAGGTTGAATTGATACTAAATGAAATTCTCAGTAGCTTGTTAGTAGAATCTTAGACGCTGAACGTCTCTGAATGTACCCAATGGTTCAAACATGAGGAACTAGATATGACCTCCCAAAAAACAAAATCAGTTCTTCTGGTAGCAAAAATGAAGCTTAAAGAAATAACGTGGAGATCGATGACGTCAACATTATCACGATGACCGTACTAGAGTATCTAGGGGTCTAGTTTGATACAAATATGGGGATGCTGGTACACATAATAAGAATAGTAGAGAAGGCTGAAAAAATGACAGATACGTGAGATGTGCCGCAGCGGAGCTTGAGAAAGAAAAAAGAATATACTGATATCAGCGGATTACTACTCCGTAAGCAGCTCCTACTTGGAGGAACATGATAGAAGGGGCCCAAGAGAAACTAATAATATGAAGGGTGGGTTACGGGCAGTAACTAGATTCCTACCTGTCGATTTTATATTAAGGACGGAAATGCTGGCTTTACGACAAATCCCAATGAACGAAGATGTCAGTATCTGACCTGACAGGGCATGGCTGTCTGGTAAGCTTCCCGTGCATGATCAGCAAAGAGAAAACCAGTCAACGCTGGTATGCCTATCTAAAGATATTGCAAAGCACATCATGTTCGAATGTCCAAGACAGAAAAAATACGAACTTGCCTCGAGCTAGACACTCGGATAGTTATGGAACCAGAAACCATGAGAAATAAATATTGGACAACAAAAAAAAAGAGTTACGAAATACATAGAAGAAATCTCAATATAATTTTTTATGCAATGTAATTTAAATTCAGATATATAAGTTGTACAGATAAATATAGAAAATAAAGGAAATGCTCTCTCACTCAAGTAATGCGTTTTGCGATTCCCGGAATATAGAAGATGCTTTAACAGGAGCTACTTGGTAAGTTAGTATGAGATGCTAGTTTCATCCCCGATCAAAATAAAGGCTAGGTTAAGTCAGACATGCTTTTCAGAAGTTAGGTGTGCTTAAGATTGGTTCTGTTAAGTTAAAAGTTGCTTTTACTGGGCACTTTAGACCTTAGTACAACATTTGAGCAGTTTAATGCTTTTATTGATGATCTACGAACTTACTACTTATATATCAAATAAAAACAATTTGGCTGGAGTTAAAACAAACTACTACTTTTTAAAAGATGTACTTTACACCCACTGACATCTTGGCGAACTCAATGTAGGATCACTTGCCTATGATAAATGTTAAGTAAATCGTTGCAAAAATTTCATTCAAGGAAGATTTTCTCGCTGAGTTGGTAATCGTCTAAGGGCTCTAGTCTGAACGGGTTATAGAGTATTGTCAATTTTCGTTGAGCCCTACTAATTCTGAATCTTACAAATCTACTAGTTTCAAGGTGTCTAGATAACCGAATGTAACAGTGTTTACAAATAAATAAAATAGAAATTGTATATGAAATAAAGTGGCAATCAGATTCTTAAAATATTATCAGTATAAGGTAACCCAAAATTAAAGAAAACATTCTGAAGGATAACATAACTGATGCTATGTGCTCTATATATTTATAAAAAAGGACGTGGAAAATTTAATTTTAAATCAGAAATTGTTTTCTTTGTTGTCAAAATCATAGAATTCAGATTGCATTCGATAACCTAACACAACCCAAAATAATTTTTTCAATTAAAGTAATAAAGGCAGCTGGCAGAGAAAGTTGGAAAAAGTAACGATAAACTGTTTTTGAGTTTTATCGTCATACCTACTTTCGGCTGTTTGAAGATTCGGAGTCGTCGTAGCTTGTCGGAGAGGTCAGGGTTCCCCGTACACCTGAAAAATAAGGTTCCAACAACGAAATCCGGTACAAATGAAAATCTCGCAAGTCAAATTTATTTAAGGCGCCAGAACGCCGCATCAAGACAAAAAGATACAAAAAAAGTGAATACAGAACATAAAACAATAAATGAACAATAGTAACTAGCACAAAGTTTCAAATATTAAATACAAATAACTGTACAAAGTAGTAGATATATATCAAAGCCAAATAGCAAAACGCTAAAAATTAATAATATGCAAAACAATTTATTAAAATAATAACACAATCCGTAAAAAATAGCAAAAGGAATAACTAGATCGGCAAAGTTTGGTTCTAATTAAGTGAAATCATACCAAAACAGAAGAAAAAAATCGCGATAGCGCGTCTTAAAGTTATGCCAATTACTTATCTTAACGAAGGGGGTTGACGAAATGTCATTTGTAAGCGCTTGCAAATAGTGATTTTCTTACCATCCTGTATATGTCCGCAATTTTCTATTTAAAGTAAATTAAATAATTTTTGCGTACTCAATCTGCGATTACATATGAATTCACAAGTAAGTTGAAGGGTGAAGCCCAGTTACAAAGTTTAATAAATCAATCAAGAACTAAATGTATATCAAATTAAATTATTATTATATTAAACAACTTAAATACTGATTAAATGAATTGCTAGAAAAACTTTCTATTGTACGATGTGTGCTACGTTTAGCAGATAAAAACTATCTTACAGCAAAAGCTGTGCCGTTACTTTAAATGGCAAATTCTTTAACGCAAAAATTCAGAATATACTAATAATTTATTAAATTTCTATTAATTAATTTAATTACTGATAATAATAATTAAAAAAATAAAAAATTCCAGTTCTTTCTTATTGTCAGCTTCTACATGACACAAAAATTAGAATATTAGGAGTGACACATACTATGGATGGTTCCCGGGCCTTGCTAAAACCGACAATCCAGCATGGTTGATCTAAGTACTAATGGAAACTCCCAAAGAAATTAAGTACAGAAAGGGAAAAAAGAAAAAGACCTGAAAATAAAAAGAACAACTATCAGCGCCCGAATAACAAAAATCTAGTCTAACACATGGGCTGAAAAGTCCCAGGCTTAACAAATAGATGGCGCTAGTTTTATTGCATTCACTGCTTTTTCAGTTAGTACTCACCTTCAAAAGACAGTTGTTAAAATTTCATGATATTCTATTCATTATTCTGTGAGTTATTGTGCTAAGAGTGACGCTACTTTTGTTATTTTCAAAACAATGGATCAAAAACAATTTCGTGTTTTAATTTTACACTGCTTCTTGATG
>VTPC01001355.1:13761-42995 GCA_011009095.1 Ignelater luminosus
AAAGCACAACAATCGGCTGGAAAGGTTATGGCCTCGGTATTTTGGGATGTGCGTGGTGTAATATTCATCGACTATCTTGAGAAGGGAAATACCATCAACAGTGAATATTATATAGCGTTATTGGAGCGTTTGAAGGCCGAAATTGCAAAGAAACGACCGCATATGGCAAAGAAAAAATTTTTGTTTCATCAAGACAACGCACCGTGTCACAAGTCAATCAAAACAATGGAAAAACTACATGAATTGAACTTCGAATTGCTCCCAGCGACTACTGGCTGTTCGCAGACCTAAAAAAATGCTTGTCGGTAAGAAATTTTGCTCGAATGAAGAGGTTATCGCTGAAACTGAGTCCTATTTTGAGGCAAAAGATAAATCGTTCTACAAAAGTGGTATTGAAATGTTAGAGCGGCGCTGGAATGATTGCGTTGTTCTTGATGGAAATTACGTTGATGAATAAAGCTAATTTTGAACAAAAAAAAACCGTGTTTTCTTTGTTAGGCCTGGGACTTTTCAGCCCATGTGTTAGAATAATTCGTATTAAGTGATAAAAGAAGGCCGCAGCAAGAAATCTCACCTGAGTTGACGGATGGCCTTCAGATATACACAACTCGGCGTGAGGTATTATCCGCTACATGCGAAGACACTAAATTACTAAAGTTTGGTCCAAATATGGTTATCCGCCTCCAATAATGCGATTAATTATACAAAATTAATATATTCGTAAAAGACCAACTAATTATCACGCACGAAACTGAAACCGACCTAGAAAAAGCATTTTATAGCGCCCCTAGGAAAATAATATGGAAAATCCTGGAAAAGAGAGGAGTGGGAAATGTGCTGATACAAGCAATCAAAAGTATATACCACCGCATCGGGAACACAATTAGGACAAGCAACCAAGTGTCCGACGAGTTCATCACTGCTACTGGAGTGAGGCAAGGCGAGTACTAAGTCTCTTTTTGTTCATCATTCTAATGGATGAAATCGCTAAGGAGTGCAGACCTAATCTGAAAAATGAAAGTTGAAGTAAAAAAGCTTAGGCAGGTTGATGTTTCTGGCATGCTGTATCCGGACGGTCTGGTGATTGTTGCGGACTCGAAAGCGAACCTGCAGAGTACGAGGGTGGTCTGAAAAGTTTCCGACCTAACAAAGACACAAGACATTTTTTCTGAAAATTTTTTTTTATTTTTCGACATAGTCTCCTTGTAACTCTACACACTTCTCCCAGCGATGCTCCCATCTCTGTAACCCGTCCAAATAGTACTCGGCATTTTTCTCTGCAAAATAATTGTTCACGAAGGTGATTGCCTCTTCATTTGACGAAAATCTTTGTCCTCCGAGCGCAATTTTTAGATGAGGGAACAAAAAGAAGTCGCTTGGGGCTAGATCTGGTGAGTAAGGCGGATGGTCAAGCAGTTCGTAGATTTTCGCCATGGCAACCGCTGTGGTGTGAGACGGTGCGTTGTCTTGGTGAAACAGGATTTTCTTTTTCTGCAAATGTGGCCGTTTTTTCGCAAGTTCTGCCTTCAGCTTGTCAAGTAATGATGCATAGTATGCTCCTGTAATGGTTTTTCCTTTTTGAAGATAATCGATTAAAATAACTCCATGACTATCCCAAAAAAACAGTCGCCATCACTTTCCCAGCCGAAAAAACAGTTTTTGCTTTTTTTGGAGGGGTTCCCCCTTTGCAGTCCACTGTTTGGACTGTATTTTTGTTTCGGGCGTATAATGGTGTATCCAAGTTTCATCTACAGTAATTAATCGGCGCCAAAACTCGGATTTATTTCGCCTAAACTGCGCCAAAAGAGCGTTGGAAATATTCATTCGAACACGTTTTTGGTCTAACGTGAGCAAACGCGGCACCCAACGCGCGGACAGCTTTCTCATGCCTAAATGTTGATTTAATATGTGACAAACACGTTCTTTTGACATGTTCATAACCTCTGCTATCTCTCTCACTTTAATTCGGCGGTCGTCTAGCACCATTTGGTGAACTTTGGCGATGTTTTCGTCGGTAGTTGCAGTTTTTGGACGTCCCGAACGTTCATCGTCTCCCAAGCTCTTACGGCCACGTTTAAATTCAGCAGCCCAAAATTTCACTGTGGTAAATGATGGTACAGAGTCCCCATACACAGAATCCAACTCATCTTTTATTTGCGAAGGCGTATTGCCTTTCAAAAACAAATATTTAATGACAGCTCGATACTCGATTTTGTCCATTTTCACAAAAAATCTCACATCAACTCACTCAAACGACTGTTACGGAAAAAACATCAAGTAAACAGATAACTGAAATTACCTTGGATCAGTTGTGAACTCCAGTGGAAAGATGGAAGCAGAGATCAGCGGGAGGATTGCCAATACGTCGCGGCTTTACAAAGTTTTGATTCGGAAAAGAGAACTGAGCTTACAAACAAAGATGAGAGTTTTTTGGAGTGTATATTATATATGTGGTGGGTAGTGACGTATATGGTTTGGCAGGCAAAGATGGACTGAAAGAGGAAGCGAGAGAGGCCAAGAAAAACGTGGAACGAAAGTAATAAAATTAAACTATAATTAACAATAATAAACTTCTATTACTTATAAGGCTTTTCAAGCTACGTGGTACAAATATATTTTAGTTTTATTTTGAGACATCAATTTATTCCACTTTAGCAGGACACATTAGTTTTATGAAAAGCTATTGCTTTTTACAAAGTAACGGTTCATATTGTCCTTTTTTTCGAATATTATCTCAAAATTAAGTAGAAATGTATTCTAAATAAGTGTTTTTCTATGTCCAACTTGCCTTTTTTTGTGAAAGTGTATATATCGTATTAAATACTCGTAAATAGCATCTATAAATTTTATCTGGACTAATTGTTGTAATTATTATTTTCTCTAAAACCCAAACTGGTTATTGTGTATTAAAAGAAATAATGCATTTTTTTATGTCTTCATAAATTTTGTTGTAGAATAATGAACAATAAATCACATTAGGAAAAATGATAAGAATTTTCATATTATTAAAGTGAGCAGGCACACTTGAATACATATTTGACAAAATAAGCTTGTTTGCGTCACTCAAACATCTAATAATAATCCCTCTATGAAAGTCTTCTCTGTTATATTTTTTGCATGATACGTAATAAATTAAAATTGAGCAATAAAGTGTTATTTTTACTATTTGTATCTTCCGCCCATTTGTACTAAATAGCGGATTAGTGTTCCCATTTATAGACAACTACGTCAAAATAAAAAATTAGCTATGGGTATGCATGTTTTTTTAATCTTGGATACCACAAATTAGAATAATCCTTCTGTGTGTAGACAATAAACAAACATTAATTGACAGGTTTGAAATATGTCCCACAATTTACTTTTATTTAAGTTTATATTTTATGAGAAAAATGTATTAGGTAGGTAAATACCATTCATAATAATAATTAACATAGATATTTAAAAATCCATTTGTTTTTGACAATTTTGGTTTCTATCTTTTATAACCAGCAGATTCAGTTAGAGACATGTGATTTTCTTGATTAGATAGAGGAACAAGGTTTCAAAAACGGGGTTTTCCAAAATTATTATACTACCTTTTTCAACATCAGCCTCTAGGGCAAAAAAAATTGAAAAACAGACTTTTATTTTGGAACTGGAATCTATAACAACCAATCTTGGTAACAAATAAAACGTAACACATGGCTCGAAGTGTCACAGAAAGAATCAGGCCAATCACTCTACTAGTGTAGGTGCTACGGTAATTTAAATTTCACATAAAGATGCGCAATTAGGGTGTCTTTTCATTTTACTTTAAATATTTCCAATTTTTCAATTTCATTGATTTTTGTATTTACTTTCAAATCAATTATAGAATCATCGCTTATGCTGACCTTATTCGGGAAGTCGCTCTCTTCTTATACATATCGTACGAGGCATTTTGATTTAGTTTTATCCATAATCTAACGAAATCGTACCTTCTTGATGATCTTTACCGCTTTATAATTTTTTTCGATAGAAGTTCTGTATTTTGAAAAAACTTTGTCAAAATTTAAAACAAAATTCTTGAATAGTTGATTTCGTTCAGGTAAGTATGTTGTATCACGGCGGTGGTCAAATAAAAAGGTCTTTAACTAAAATTAATCCGACAGGTTTTGTTTATTAATATGTAAGATTTGTCTTTAAAAAATCGATACAAACTTTCTTGTATTGAGACAAGCGCTCGATATAGATATATATCAAATGATGTATATTCTTTCAGTTATAACTTTAAAGGGAGCTCTAAAATACCATCCTGTTTCAACATCCTGTGTGTGGAAAGTAAGTTTCTGTAATTTGGTATTTGGTGACGTTATTAGGAAATTTTTGATTCAAATTCTTGAGTAAACATAAAAGTAGTCTGCAAAGAAGAACTTTTGGATTAATTTATTTGTTACAGGAAAATTTTTAGAAACATCAAGGATTATTGCCAATTAAAAATTTTTATTTCTCTGAGTTTATCTGACCTAGTTTTATTAGCAAAAAAAATGATTATTGTTTTAGGTTTCACCTTGCAACGCGGAGATTGTAAATATTTTCTCATCTGCATCTGCATTTGCCTTAATTCGAATGCACCAAAACAAGGTATGGAAAATTATTATTAAGTTTTATTAATTTAGAAACTATGTGAAAGATTGCAAAAAATGTCAACGATTGATTTATTTGTTTGATGATTCATCGGTCCCGTTATCAGATGCATTTAAAAGAACAAGGTGGTGGCATTTTTACTTTTAATGATCGTTACATAGGTGAAATAAAAAAATCAAGTACACACTTGCGACCACACAAATGTGAATGATATTTCTTAGCTATTTATTTCTATCTGTTATTGCAAGAAATAGGGACCTAGTATGTAATTTGCTTTTTTTCATTTCTACTTCAGAGTCTGAATTACAAAACAGGTAAACCAAAAATCTGTACAAAAAAATACTACAACATACGACATTCTGCGTTGGTTAAAGTATACATATAAATATACTATATAACTTATATAAGTAATAAAAGCAATATTACAGAGTGTATCGATTACTACGTACAGGAAAGTGAATATTAGGTTCGAGCATTACATTATAACACGTACTATGCATTATGTTACCAGCAAAAAACAAAGATTTGGATCATTACTTCTTTAAAATTGTGAACAAAAAAAAAACAATTTCATGCACATATTTCGAAACCGCAACCAAAAGCTTACCATGACTGAGATGTGCAAGTTTTGATTAGGATTCAAAATGAAGCAGCAGTGTTAATCTTAAAAACGTTTGCTAAAATTAAGATAGGAGGAATGAGAATTCTCTTTTTTATGCTGTGTTGAGTGCATATGTGTTTGAAATGAGATGTCTTGGGGTTTCAGAAATATTCATAGGTTCTTGTAATTTGCGTATTAAGTATTCTTAATGTCAAAGATTCCTTGACTAAATGTATGTTTACATTAATAGAATCATAGTAAGTAGTGAGGGGGTAAGTGTCAGAAAGTAACTACAAACAAAGAATATCTTTCACTAAGAGTATGCCAAACCTGCCTTGACGATTTTATGCATATATTTAACAAACTACGAGTTATATCCCTTTAAAAGAAACCGGTGGAAATTACATTCTAATCAATATTTTTGCTATAGCTAAAGATAATTCAACTACTATCAGAGTTGGAAGTGTTCAAACCAAATTCTCCAACGCATTAAACAAAAATCTTTGCAAATATCAACAGGGCCGTAGCTAGGCAAAATCTTACTATAGGCAAGTCAGATTTTTGCGCTCACCCCCCACCTCCCAGTAGAAAAAAACCTCTTTTACTGTATGCCATTTTATTTAAAAATAAATTTGCCATTTTTTAATTCCATGTTTTACAATTAAATATTACTATTAATTAATAACTAAATATCAAAATAACAAAAAACTGGAAATAAATCTAGAATCAGAACAAAGCAGAAGAAACATAAAACACAATTCTAATACACCCTCTATAATAATAGTAAACACAGGAACACAAAAATTTAAACCCATAGGATACAAACTTTTTTTTTGCATTCTGTGCTCCAAATTTTGAATCTAAAATATATGTTTCAAATGATATACCTAGTTATAGAGTCTCTGATGGATTTCTCTATAGAAATTAGAGATGTATGAGACAGTCTTTCTCGAGACATAGCCGATTTTAAAAAGTTTTTAATTAGTTTTAATTTGGAAAACGATCTTTTACATGAGGCAGTTGTGACAGGTATAGTTAAGAATATTTGTATTGGTGTAGAAAAATTGGGATAGTCAACAAGTAAATGAAATTCCTTTAAATATTGTAATATTTCAAAAGGAAATTGGTTTTGAAATTTAAAAAGGTTCTGGGCCCTGGAATCTGAAACTTTCAGCTTTTTGCAGAAACTCTACGGGATCTAAGTTCCTTGGATATTTTATGCACAAATCTTTAATATACTTTTCTGTGTCGCTGAAGCTCATCTTTAAAAACGACGCGCCATCGCCATTTAAAAACTCAAAATTAGCTGAGAGTTCAATTTAACTTTTCATAACGATCGCATATAATTATGCCTACCTAATGGTAGGTATGAAATCCACAACTTGGAGTATTATTTGCCCTTGTTTGACATCTGGAGTCAAGTTAAGCAAGACTCTCACAGACCTTCGATAGATAACTATTAACCGCTGCACTATGTCCAATGTGGGTAAAATTTCCGCCATGAGTATTTTTTGATCTTAAATGATAGAATGAGTGATTCTAAGATAAGTTTGAACAGAACCAGATGTAGACAAGTCTAAATAATGCCTGTGGAACTGAAAAACTCCTAGTTGACTTGCTGCAACGAGTCAATTCTAGCAGCGAAAGACACTACAAGGGATAAGAATTGTTTTGGTTGAATAGTACTCTGCGCCAACTCGCACTCAAAGTGTCCAGGCTAGTCCAAACTTGACCCTTCTGATTAACAAAAATTCCACTTTCTTTGGAATTATCCGGTAGAATTCAATAAAAATTTAGTATTTAACCTCATCAGGTATTGAGATAAATGCTTAAATGATAAAACTGTGGAAATCACCAGAGAAAAACCGAAAATAGATTCGGTTTTTCGGGTTTTTCGGTTCTACAGGCATTACTTAAAATTGTTTACATCTGGATCTGTTGAAACTTACCTTAGAGTTACCTATTCTATCATCCAAGATCAAAAAATATTCATGACCGAAACTTTACCCATATTGGACATAGTGCGCTGACCGAAACAGAACGATTAGAACTTATCGAAGGAGTTCTACAACCTCTCTCACTAAGGTTCTTATAGGACAAACGAAATTTTAAATTTGCCGCTATTTTTCTGTACTTAAATCTAACCTCACATGAACCTCACAAAGTGTGTAATTCTGACCATAATTCTGGCATTGTTTATAAAGTAATACATAAACAATAATAGTCATCATCATCATTATCATATGCATAATAAATAGCAAGAAAATGAATACTAATAAAAGTTAGTTTTGTTGAAACGTTGCTAGTATATACGAGATTGCGAACAAACAAAAGAAGTACCTGGGTTAGACCAATCTTTTTAAAAATAACAAGCTTAGGAGAATTTCATACTTTATCTGAATATGAAATTTGATTCATCTTGACCTACGAGGAATGAGTGTAGTGCGCATACCGGAAAACTAATATCGGATTCGTGATCAGCGACCCAAAAAACTATCTAGAACCCATTTGCGAACTGAAATTCCAAATTTTTTTCGGAAATTGGGCAAACTTTTTCGATGTTTCACGGCCATGGTGGTTCTTACAGAAATCTAATATCGAATTCGTTATCAGCGACCAAAAAAACCTCCCAGGAGCCATTTTAGAGTTAAAATTCAAAATTTTCACGAAGAAAAATCTTTTCCAGAAATTAGTTTTCGCCTTTCCACGGCCAGGTTTACTTTTTCGGAAAACTAATGCCGGATTCGTAATCAGCGACTCAAGAAACCCTCTTGAAGCTATTTTGGAGCTAAAAGTCACACATTTCCACAAATAAAAAAAATCTCCCAGAAAGGGGGTGGTTAAAAGGATTGATTTCTTGATTTAGAGTAGAAGGAGGAGCGGGGGGGGGGGAAGGTCTCAATAGTCATAAATGATCCTGGGGTATATAAAACTCATTGCAAAAAAGTTTTTTCAAATTCGAGCTGAGTGTTTTGTTTTATTCGGCCTTTTTCCCAGCTTATTGACTGGACTATTTCTTTTACACGTGAATCCACTGCTTGATTTGGCAAGAATGTCGTAATTGCCTCTCCAGGACCAGCCCTCGAAAAAACACCATTACACACAAAACTTAGAATGTCGAACTCACGGTAAATTTTTATGTTAACAACGAACTTGGACATACGAAGCGGCTTGGTCTAGAAGCAGACACTCCCCGGGGACGTTGAAATCTTTAACACATGAAATGATTTAAAGTAATAAAGAAGCCGGGTCTACACGGCATTATTCAAATGAACATGAACAAACATATGAACCATGAAGACTACAGACCCCTATTCGGTAAGTATAAATGAGCCTTTCGTCTGATCATAAAAGTGCTGAATCATAAACAGAATTTCTACAAACTAATAAACTATAAAAAATGCTTAGGCGTCTGTGAGACGATCCTGGATTGAAATAAAGCACGTACAAACTAGTAATTTAAAACTTGACAATAAAAATAAGTTAGCCAAGGTTTCAAGATAAAATAAAATAATAATTTGTACGGAGGATAACTAGTAAGCGTAGTTTAGTCATTCTTCAATTTACGAGACTGTCATGAACTGATCCGGGATAGCCCACAAAGATATCTCCGATTTTTCTTTTGTGGTCACATACTGCTTGTATCTAAATAATAAAAAGTTTAAAAGAAAATTATAATAATGAGTTTCATTTTATGGATTCAATCAAAAACTTACGTGCACAGAATAATATCCTTTTCGATTTATGAACGAATTTGGATCATGTTGTGGCTTGTCTATTTTAATATGACTTCCATCAATTACGCCTATTATATTTGGAAAACCTTTTTCTCTAAACTGCTCTTCTATTTCCAACTTTTCATTTTGATTAGGCCACGTAATTATTTGGGATAATAAATTACTTTTATCTACGACTGTTCAATAATATAGTCGTTATACGCGTAACCATAGGGATATAACCATACTCATAAAACACTAGTAAATTGTATGGATTTTATTCACTGACGGTGTTTTGTTGGTTGCCTATTTATAGATATAAACAAAATAGAAATTGTTATAATCTCAAACTATTTATTGTTAGAAAAAAATTGGACATCGTCTTCAGAGGATCCTTGTATTCCCGGTCTAAAACTCTCTTTGTAAAGATCGTTTACTTTCATTGACTTCTACATATTCAAGAATTTGGACATCGCCTTCCTCAGGGGAATCCACCTCCAGATCTTCCTCAGAAGTGTTGGAATCGTAGAAAAAACGTCGTCTTCGATTCGCACATAATGGGCATTATTCACTCGGATGATTTAAACACGAGCCGAAGGCGAGTGTGTAAACTTTATCCTCTTGAATAATAGCCTACATTATGTGCTCGTTGAATAATATACTAAAAAACACTGAAACTCTCCTTATAATTCTATGCAACGATAATTCAAGATATACCGAATCTATCTGCGACATCATTAAAATTGGAGGTTTGGTGTCCAATAAACCATAAAAATATCAGTACCTTAAACAAATAGTGCGATAAATATTAGCAATGATTTTTTCAAATGGAAATAAGAATTTTAATTTCTATACCTGATGATTTGCAGAAATCTTTCCAAACCGTCCTGATTGTTCGTGATAATACTGACCCATTTGATAATTGTTACCAACTTCTACCGATAATTCCCTTGTTACTCTGAAATGACTGTAAAACGTTGTCTCGTTATAATGAGGTACAGTTTCATCTGGAAAATGATTATAATTATATAAAAATAACGTTATCAAAATTAATTAACAAATAATTTGTTGTAATTCTTACCTAAAAAGTTCTCATTTCGAACTTTTGTACTACCCATTTGCGCTAGCATTGGTAACAGTTCGATATAGCTACCCCTAGAATTTAACTTTTACAGTAAAAATCCAACCTTACCAATGCATGTATATCTATTCAGAGAATCAAAAGACACCCGCGGAAGGTCTCTCCGACGCCAAACACTTAGAAAATTTTTAAAAAAACTTCGAAAATCGACGAATTTGACACTTCACAAGCACACCGACTGCCATGACACCATAATATCGCGGCTAGGTTCTTATTAGTCCCCGATAGTGTACCAATCGACAGTACCACAACCCAATTTTCCTAAATCACTTGGAGGACATTGACCCCGCGCAAGCATGAACGAATTCATTCATTCAATTCGGCCCCTTACAAGAGTGGAGTAGAGTTCTTGTAAAAATGATTGTTTTACTGCTTCTAACCTAACCACCACTTCGCTTCGCCCCCATCACAAGATTAGGGTGGAATTCTTGAAAAAAATATTGTTTTATTGCTTCTAACCTAACAAATTCCTCGCTTTGCCCCCCCCGCAAGATTGGGGTGGGATTTATCAAAGAAATGAACCTGCAGCTTCAACTAACCTAAACACTTAGGACTGGGGTGTAATGAATAAATAAAACACATGAAGCTTTATTGTATTTATTGTAGATGGTGACCTTTGCGTCGAAACAATAAGTCTTTATCAGATTGCTTTGCGGCCCTGAAAAGGGCCGTTTTGCACGCCAGCTAGCTCTACGACGGAGGGTACAGCTCTGCAGCATCTGAACAAAAGCGATGGATTCTGGTATCCGGATCGACCCACTTAAACAGGAACTCCGGTAGATAACTCACGAAGTGCTTCTTTTTACTTCCATAACGGGGGATAGATTCCCTAGCATCCCGTCACAAACGTTCAACGTTTTGTGTGTGGACGCTAGGGTCCTCAGGGTCCACGAAGGTTAGCGAGTAGTTCACTGTGAAGTGATCGAAGCCTTCAGCTTGCAGAGAGGCGTAGCTTCGCCAACAATCGGAGATAATGATGATGCCTGATCGAATCCACTGTTAGGCCAACCAAGGTATACGCAGTACGATCTAGGACAGGCAAAAAAAAAGACACGTTTTGAACTACGTTCAAAACCCCCAAACACCCATTGTCCTTAAATGCGCCTTCCCCGATTGTACTTACGTTTACCAAACTTGGCTTCATTTATTTCAACAGTGACTCCAGGTCTACCAAGTACCTCCGAGTGTTCAACGAGCCAATGCACACACACCTCTCTGCAGTATGATGACCAGTCGACCACGGTTCTTCGAGAGCACTTCAGTTCCCGCATTATGTACTGCTGCCGGGGATAGGGTTGCAGGTTGTAGCAAATAAAATGCTTTCTATACCGTCAACTTTGAATCAGCAATCACGCTCGATTTCCTGCAACGGAACGACCAGGTCCTCGCGTTCAGCTCCATGGCTTGTCCATATTTGTGGCAATCCAGTTCTCGCCGCAGCATCTCGTGGTCAACGAGAAAGTCGGCAAGACGCTCAGGATTGCTACAAATTACACAATCCTCAAATACACGTAGATCGCAGCCTGAGCACACAACCGCTATTTTACGAATGACAGAAACCGTGAATAAATTTGTACGTGGGTCATGTTGCAGTAGGCGGTTGGTAGTGTGTGCAGCAGCTGATTTAGTTGCCAACTTCATTTTTTGTATCGTGCAACATAACCTCAGATGTGCTTAAAAATCGTGTTTGTTTTTCGTCGGTTTCACCAAGATTGGATTAATTTTCTTTACCTCCGGCCACCTATTGTATTCTGTAAGTAATTCTCTACGTGCTGATACCAAAAACTTGCTCTGAAAGCGGCGTTTTCCTAGGGGTAGTTATATCGAATAATTACCATTTTGGTATATTAACAAGCAAAATATCAAATCATGAAGTTTTAGGTTAGATGTAAATTGACATGAAATAAGGTGCAATCAACAGCCGAACAGAAACATGTACTAAACGATTCTAAACCTGTTTCATCAACGAATTTTGTACGAACGGTTCTGCACAGTTCTTCGCTGGCGCATGCGCATAAAACAATAATGAATCAGTTCAAAGGAATTCCATAACCGTTCAAAACTGCCTGATGAAACGAACCTGGTAGTATTAAAAAAATGTGGTTGTTCTGTTTCCAGTGTTCCATCATGCGTTACATTGCAGAATCGTACTATAGCAACATTACCAGAAACAACCAACATTGTGATTGGACACTTTAAAATTATTTAACTACAACCTAGATTCCAAAATTCACTTCATTCTATTTCGAACGATGACAAAGACTCTAACATGGAATCTGCCACTGAAGAACTGAATCCAGGCCCGTAACCGAAAATTAACTGAAGAACAGAAAAATCTTAATATTAGACTTCAATAAAACAAAAGTTATTTTAGGCTAATTCGTTTGTTTTTCTTCCTATGAACTAGATTCTCTCAAATCTGCTCAGAACGGTCAGTTTTCATAACATGAATTATAATGTACTTATGAAATAAAGTTTTATTTACAAAACTACAAAAGAAGGAGATACAGTAATAATAAAGAATAAAAAATAAAATGGAAAAGAAATGAAATGATTCTAAACATTGAGAATTTTATTAATGTCGTCCAAACTAGCTGCAGCAGAAATCGAAATTCATTCTGTTTCTGCGACAACAAATGATCTGCCTAGGTTATATGCAAAAATAGAATATTAAAGCAATTGCAGCACGACTGGGATAGTAAACTCTAAACTAAAGGAAAATAAACTCCGAGTTGGAAAAAGTAGATACGTAAGTAATTTAAAGCGCTGTACATTCTCGCTTATGTTATTGGGTAGACGTTCCCCGATAAGCTTGCAATATTGTATTGCAATCTATTTACTTCCTAAATGCAGAAAGTATGTACAACGACGATATACTTAGGAATTGTGAGTTACCCAATCCTATTAAAACTACATCAAACTCTTTGCTTTTCTTTGTCAAACAGACTTACTGTTTATGTCTGGAAATGGGACTAATGATCTTAGCAATCAACGCCTTTAATAATAAACAAAAATAATTTAAACATACAAAATATGATGATATGATATGAACATATGTGTCGAGATATAAAACTTTCTTATGAGTTTTTATTTAAATTCTACTTTTAGCCAAACATAAAGTATGCTATTTTTTTCTGTTATAGTTTTTCATCTTCTTGCTGTAGACGATTTATTATCATTCACACTGTTTTAGAAATCGACTGTTGGTGTAGATCAGATGAGATGTTTATTCTTAAATGCTACCGTATAAAAACTAAATACAAAGTAGACACAATGCATCTCGTTCTTTTTAAATTTATTGCATTAATTTGCATACACAGCAGGAAAAAAGGATTGGAACATGTGAACAAGCTCACAAAACTGGTAATAAAAGTTGAAAATATATTATGGCCCAAGTGGAGATGAAATTTAGAACACAATATATATATATATATGTCATACTAATTTTCAAGATATCATTTATGTACAAGTTACATGATTACACCAGGATGTCATAAAAGATAATATGAAATTAATTTGAAAAAAGTAAAATAAAAAAGCTATAAAAATGTTTATCACTCTGTAAATTTAATCTGGAATGTCTTTAAGGTTTGGACGTTCGTAAATTTTGTTCATTCTTTAATGAAAACATTAAGCTCAATGGGATTGGATGTTTATAATAATGTTATTTCTAAATTACGATAGAGGTAGGCTATCCTTGATTAGATTGGTTAAAACTAATATGAAAGTCGTTAATATTAATTGATAAAGTTTGATATTTACTGCTCGCAAAAAGTTAAGCATTTATTGCTAGTTACTAAGAAGTTAGGAGTTTACGATGTTCATTAAAAACAAATTTTTAACTGAATAATTTCCTGATAATCTCAATACCAAATTATAAATACAAATCCTTTAATGACTTACTGTTAATAATATCATCTATTCTGTTAAAACTTTCATGCCATTTTTATTATAAAGAAGGTATAGTGTCAAACAAGTATGGAATTTGCGGTTTTAATGGTGGCTGCATTCTTGATATCTTATTTAGTTGATAGGTAGGTGTATGTTTCATGAAAACCTATTCAAGCATAAATTGTTGCTGAACGTCGCGTATCCGGTCGCAAGACCTATATTTTTACCTTATTAGGTATCAATCAATACACGCTTGTTTTTTGTTTGCAAAATACCTTGTTAAACTTGATGCGGAAAAGTAAGTCGTTTTACAACTTTTCATCACGAAGAACTAATTTATACATGCTTACAATGTTTATTATCATACGATTTTATTTTCTTACATCTGGATCATTAATATGAAGATTCTTAAGAAATAAATATTTTTATACGTAATAAATTGCATATTTTTGATTTTCCATAAAAATCACTTAATAAAATGAATAATTTATAACTGTATTAAACTGAACTTTACGGTTTAGAAATTTGATAAACAAAAGCAACTGAAAAATAATATTTATATAAAGCACGTACAGAAATAAACTGGACCTATAAATGTTTTTAAACCAGAACCTGGTTAACGATTTTGTGTAACATGTAAACTTTAAAGAAGAACAAGTATTTGTCCTGCTTTTGTGACTGAAAATCGATAAGTGCAAGAACAACACTTAAAATATTTCAGTTTTTATCTTTTATCATTTTAGGATTATTTATTATTATTAAAGCAAAAAAGCTATTCCATGCAGGAATCACATGCGGATATTACGACGTGTTATCACACTGTTTGAGGGTTTACATGAACAAACGCTGTATCAGCGGTTCTTCATAGGAGGGAAGATTAGATATGAGGTTGCATACAAACTTTATACAGACTTTAAGGCATCGCTTTCAGCTCAACATTGTTATTATACACTAACTCTAAATATAATAATCGAGGCAACCGTCATTTCCGTGATATTAATATTCCCAGACATGTAATATTGCAGCTGAGGTAGAAGGTGTACATGCATGTTTATAATAGAGCATTAAAACTATAAAGTACTGATAGGATAGCTGCAAAATATTGAAACTTCTAAACAAATATTGAAAAATTAGTTACTTATTTCAATAAAACATGAAATATTGCGCCTTTCTCGGTTGTGCAATTTATGGTTATTACTATTGCCTGCAAAACTTTTTATTCAAGTATACAGGATCGTTGTAATCTTGCTGACTTGTCGTTTATTTAAACAGAATCATCAATAAAAAGTAAATAACAATTTACTAACCACATTAATAGATGGTTCGTGTTTTCTTACTTAAACAAATTTTTACACAGTAAGAATTTTGGTAATGTAGAGATTTATATCCAGGATAACAGATAAAAAATTAGATTTGTTTAAAGTTTAGACAACATGACAATCCAAATTCATAATCAGATATTTTTCGAGTTTAACTGAGCACCTATTTAAGGATGAATGCCTGTTGATTTGAATCCAATCTAAATATTATTCGATGAAAATTAATCTTTCCAAATCTTTCACAGTAAATTAACAAATTTAGGTGGAGTTAGTGTCTTCTGACTAGAACGTTGCCATCATGTACTTTATAAATTTCATCTGTTCTTTAGTTGTTTGAAATAAGTCTTATTTAATATTTGAAGTGTTTGCGTTGTACATGCTAGCAGTTTTAACATTGTTACATGTCATGTAACGGGAAAAACCCGAAAAAGGCCTAATTTACGTATAAGCCAGAAACCGGAAAATGTTCAAACTCGTAGCTCGAAGTCGAAGACGGGGGGCGGGGGTTCAAAGATGGCAAATGACCCAAAAAATTAGGTTCTTATCTAAACCTTAAACTTAAACTTTGACTGAGAATTCAAAAAGATACCTAGATAGCGCCAGAAGCTCAACTAGAAGAAAGAAATCATCGGCCAACCCACGCAGCTTCTCGTAGGCTGACACCCTGCATATGGAGTCCTTTCCAAACAACATCCTGTTTATAGGGTTCACTCAAAGTACCACCCTGTATATAGAAACTTAAAAATCGTGTCCGGAGGTCAAAATGAGTTCTCCTTACTTATCAGGGAACCTACAATGGTTCCGCAACTTAAAATAAAATAAACTTTATAAATCTCCAGCCTTTCTCTCGTTTCTCAAAACTGTAAATAATGCTTTAATCACAAACTCAAATATTATTATGCTTGTTACTGGAAGTCAGGATTCTTTTGTTATGGTACCTAAATAAAGCTCGTAAAACAAAACAAAGCTTATATAAATAAGAACACAAAAATTAAACTACATGAGTTTATTATCATACTTTGAAATAATAAAAAAAGTAAACCATCTATAAAAAACGGAATCAAAATGATATGAGTAAATAAAGAAATTAAGGCTTTGCAAACATCAAATAAAAGAATTACATAATTAGCTAAAATTGGATCTGAAAGGCCCGTTTAATAGATGCATTTAAAAATCTTTAGAGTACCACAAAAGAATTATTAAGTAAACATCTTAAAGAACACAAAACTATCTTAATTATGTCAAACAAAAATGTCAAAAGATTATTATAAAATTTAAACAACATTATTGCCCTAAATTTTCCGAAAAAAACTACTAAATATTAAGATCCCAATTACTCGACAGCAGAATTCATTTACTTAAGAATTATTCTTTTTAGTCGTGGGTTTTTTCAGATCCGACAAACATGTCGTTGTCAAGGCTCACGAAGAGTACGATATCGCATACGGAAAGCACCAAAAACGCTTACGAAAAGCACTAAAACTAAACCCACGATCAGACTTGATTTTTAACAACTAGAGTAGAAGGAGACGGTATCTAGGAGCCCACCGGGGCCGCCGGTCCGTACGCGGAGTCACCCGCACCTCTCCGTGTTCTAATTTCGAGTCCCCGAGGAACACAAAAGATTTAACAATGAAAGCAATTCCACGTAATAAAAAAGCCCGTTGTACACTACATTTTGAATGCTAACATGGGCCAAAATGGTCGCATTATCTTTCCCACTTATCTTTCTAAAAATGCATTTTAATCTTTTGGCATTAAAACTGACGCAGGTGTCGTTCAAATTAAAATTTTCTTCGATGACGTTTTCATGTTTAACAAATCGAGTTCCTGCACTAATAAATCGTATGCGATAATAGTTATTTATATAAGAAAAGTGTAAAGTAAAGTATTTTAAATGAGTAGGAGTTTAAAAGATACACTTTACACTCGAGTTGTACACAATATTTCTTGCACGACCGTATTTTAAAGAAAATAATAAAGAAAAACCGTTGACGGTAGTTTAAAAAATGAAGTTGGTCAAGATAATGATTTCATTACGACATCGATACGGCCATTATAACATCTATACGTGAAATTAATTGCAAATGTTTATAACTGTGGACTTTCGACATTGACAACTAGTTGTAAAGCACCAACTTTACAGGCGGTCGTGCAAAAATAATTATACGTTTGGACAGCATACTTTTGTCTAAATGGTACCTTTTTAAGACACCTCTGGTAACCTACATTTGTCTCAAAATACTCTTCTGCAGCCTTTACCACCGCTTGTCTGAGTTTGTAATTCCGCACCATAGTTTTAACTCACAATATTGTAAGTAAACTAAACATATAACTGGAATTCGCAACACACATTCATATTTTGTTACGAGAGACATAGAATGTTATGACTCTGGACAATAACTTACCGTCGTATTAACACAAGATTAACCTACCACTTGGCCAGCTTGAAGTATCGTAGAAGGGTGGGTTCGCCAATAGAAGCTAATACTGAAATATTCTAATTGTTCAAATATATGTACTAGATGAACTTATCTTTAAACTAACTTATCTAGTACAACAAAATGTTGAATTTTAAAAAACACAAACGTTAATATATACTATACAGGGTATCCCGTAACCAGATGGCCGCAGCTTAAACACGTGTTGGTCAGGTCTCTTTAAGTCCAAAATGTCTTATGAACACACGTATGTCCGAAAATCAATCGTTTCATAGTTATGTTCATTTTAGGTTATTATAAAGTATCAGCAAAAATTGGAAAAGATGGCACAGTTCCTTCCCCATTGCAATCACATGGTTTTAGCCTCCTTGACAGCTATTTCTAGAGACATGCGAAGAGCGTAGTGTATACAAAACAGTTACACAATAAGGATGACCTTGTTCTAAAAATTATAAATGCCACTGCATCCATTCCTGTCGACCATTGTATCCTTCGAATATACTTTCTCCATTGTATGAAGAGCTATAGTATAGTTCCTGTAACTATGTTAAACTATTGCATTATTAAAACCTAATGTATTGATGTTCTTCTTGTCAAATTAGATAACTTAATAATAGTTTCAATACTAGCTTCGAAATACTTGATTTTTAGACAAATGTTCATTAGACATTTTTGACTTAAAATGACCAGACCAACAAGTGCTTAAGCTATGGCCATCTGGGCACGAGACCTCCTGTATAGACTACCAACTATAACGACGCACAGATCTCAACATATATCTATCTGTTTGTTTTCTTATCAGAGTACTACAAACTTCAAACTGGTAGTCTTGATTTTCTAAAAAAATGTTGTAGGTTAGTTCGTAAGGAGTAGCAGTTCGAAGTTTGTAGTACTGTGATAAGGAAGAAAGAGTTTATATACAGTGGTTGACTTACTATCTGGTAGCGCTAGATAATCTGTTCAAACGGTAATTTAACATCTAATTATAACACATCACAATTTTTCCTTCTAATCTACAAATTCCCTGATTAGACAGTTAAAGAAGGTTGTGCATGTTAAGACAAGAAATGTATTTTCTTCTAAAGGAAACACGCTGACTCCATTCCCTGCAATAAGTTGCTTTCGTTTAACAAACTGGCAGCTTTAAGATTAATGTGTTTAGCCTTTTAGAAATGAAAACAGAAATTCTATTTCGCAGGTAGTTTAAATGATTCTATTTTATATTTACGGGCCTATTTGAAATTTAAACTCTAAAATCAAGAGATATTTTCATGTTCCTAGACGTGCACACGTTCTTGGTAAATGCAAGGGATTATATACGAGGTATGTCTCAAAAGTCTCACTAAAATAATTTAATGGAATGGATCTAATGTATGAGGTACAGTTTCCACACGTTATTTTTTGCATGAAGAGTTTAGTTTTTAAGATTCTTCAGCAACCTTACAAATGCACACATGGTTAATCGGTCTATCTTTTCATATGTCCTTGAAGCTCTAACTTAAGTTCCCTGTAAAATCAACAAGTTTCAAAATCCCAAGAGTGGTGTCATCTAAAGATGAACATAAAGTGATCATAAAATCTAATGGCTAAATCTTCACCTTCACAAATCCTATTTTTGATTTTGAGTTAGAGCATATTATTTTTCCTGATTCTAAATTACGAAAAATAATTAATATGGCTGTTTTAACATATCTCTTCATGATTAATTAAATAAGATGATTTAAAACGACTTTGTAACTTTGTCTGCTTTTTATCCAGAATTTCTACTGTCCACCAGTGTACCTACAACTTTTACAAAAATAAGAAAGTACAATATTAGTAAAATACAATTTTCTGCGTTGATATTATTTAGTTACTTAGTATGTTTATCAGAATCAGTTGGCTTTTAAACATAAAAATCAATATTTTGTTGTTTTTGAAATTTCATGTCCAATTTGGAAGGAAAGTTACTCTTAAATATTTTTCATAGGGCGCTTTATTTTCGAGTAAAACCAAATTTTCTAGAATTTCTAAAAGATGAAATTACCTTAAGATTTCCGCTTTTTTAATAGTTCGTACACAATGTTCGATACCAAGATAAATTTTTTCGTATGTTTGTTATGACGATATTTTTCTGTTTTTAATCCCAACACATTATGACTATTATACAGAATCATTATTGGTTAGAAGGATTTCCACGCTCTTTTCTACGTCTGTGATTGCATGAAGTAAGATTATGAAATATGTATGAATGTCATCTTTTATCTCTCTTACATACGTGCTGTGCTCATTCCACTAATTAAATGTTGCAGTCATCTTAGTTTAATACTATATGTAGGTACTCGAGGAAGCTTTTTATATTATCTTTCTATGTTTTCATATTTTATGTCTGATGAAGACGTTTACTTCTAATTTAGTTTTAATATAGTTTCACCTTCAATACAAATACTAATGTAAATAATAATTTTTTTAAATAAAATTAGATTTGCTGTCCACGAAGAGTTCTGTATTATCGTCCATTTCTTTATGCTCGTATACGATCTGAATAGCTGCGTTCCTAATTACTTTATAATACGTGGGATTATACACAGAATCTTCTTTTATCAACAACAACATGCAATCTAACATTTGTCATTTGTCATTTGTCATTTATTCATTTATGCTAGTATACAGAGTATTTGCACAAGTCAATAATACAATAAAGTTTAATACAGTGTAGAATAACAAGTCACTAATACTTAATACAATAAATAAATACAATAAAATACATAATGCAAATTATAAATTATAAAAAAGCAGAGTAAATTTTTTTTTCTTATATATCACAGATCTCTCTTGATATGATAATAAAGCTGTATTTATTTTACATGTCTATGCTACAGGAATTCAATTCATGATCCATAAATTCCTGAATTGAGTAAAAGGCTTCGCTTATCAGATATCTTTTAATCTTATTTCTAAACGATTTTAATGGCAAATTTACAATATTCACAGGCAATTTATTGAGAAACAAAGGGCCATAATAATTTTTACTATATCTACTTGAATTAAGACGCAAGTAATCTAAACGAATTTTAAAGTTATCTCTTGTACTATAGTTATGAACATTATTTTGTGTATTATAATCGTCTAAATATTTTTTAGTTTGAATTAAGCTATTAAAAATATAAAGGGATGGAAATGTTAATATGCTTAAACTAATAAAATCTTGTCTTACATCATCGGTATAAGATTTTTTTGTAATGATACGTATAGCTTTTCTTTGCAGGTTGAAGATTCTATTAGCATGAGTAGAATGTCCCCAATATACAACAGCATAAGCCATGTGTGCGTTTATTAAAGCATAATATGCGGTTACAGCTACTTGAGTAGGTACAATATGAGTTAAGTTACGTAGAACAAATAAATTTCTTGAAAGAATTGTGGCTAAATATTCAATATGACTATCCCAACTTAATACTGGATCTAACCATACTCCTAGAAATTTCACAGAATCTTCATTTTGATGATTTACAAGCGTTCTATGTGAAAAGATTAGTTTTTTTTGTTTTATTTACATTTAATTTTAAACAATTTTGTATTAGCCAATTTTCGATTTTAGATTGTTGAATGTTCATTTCATCAAACAAATTATTCTCATCTTGATGATATCGCAAGAACGTTGTATCATCAGCAAATAAAATTACTTTACCAGATAATATTGTCGTATGTAAATCATTAATATATATATAACAAATAAGATAGGACCCAATACGGATCCTTGTGGAACTCCACAAGTTAATAATCCTTCCGAGTAAGTATTATTTAGAAAAACTTTTTGTTTGCGATTTTGTAAATATGATTGAAATAGCTTAATACTAGAGGTATCAAAGTTATACAACTGTAATTTTTGTAACAGAGTATCATGATTGACGCAATCAAAAGCTTTCTGTAGGTCACAATACAAAGCCCCTACCCAAGATCCTTTTTCCGTACCTTCAATTACAAAATCTAAAAGACAATTTATAGCTTCGGTTACTGACCTATTTTTACGAAAGCCGAATTGTTGATTATAAAATAGTTTACTAGCTTCAAAATAATCTACAATTTGATCTTTAATTAACGTTTCGAATATTTTAGATATAATGGGAACAAGAGAAATTGGTCTATGGTTATTCATATCATTCAACGATCCGTTTTTATGTATGGGTATAACTTTGGAAATTTTTAAGGCATTGGGATATATACCTTCTTCAATACAACCATTGAATACTTTAGTAAGCGGTGGTATGATTATGTTTTTAATACAATTAATTAACACTGCATTTAAATTGTAATAATCGCGACTAGTTTTATTTTTTAATCTATTTATTGCATCACGCATAGTATTTTCTGATACAGGTTGTATACTAAACTTAACATTTGTTTGTTGAATATTTGGACTGGAAGTGTTTTGTACTAAAGGAAGACTATTCAATACATTCTCCGGTTGTTTTATAAAAAAATTATTTAATTTATTTACATCAAAACTAATCTTGTTTAAGACTATCTTACCCCTTCGGTTTTCATTAATTATATCCCAGTACACTTTAGGCTTTTGATTGCTATTATGGATTTGTTTAATGTAGTTGTTACGTTTTGCCCGTTCCATCTCTTTTTTATATTTTACACGAAAACTATTTATCAATTCATTTAGTTTTAAGTTGGGAAAATCCTTATTTAATTCCTTTAAAAAATTTAAATGCTCCTTCATTTTTCTTAATTCCGACGTGTACCATGTTAGTTTTTGATTTGATTTGATTTTATTTGTTTGTGTAACCACAGGAAATGCACAATTTAACGATTCTATTAAGATAGTAATAAATTTTGAAAATTTAGTATTAACATTAACATGAATCTCATTTACAAAATTTCAATTTATAGCTTCTATTAATTTAAAAAAATCTAAATTAGCCTACATCTGTGTAAGGTCTATATGAGGTGATTTCATCCTTGAAAGTAGGTTTGCATTCAATGGTAATAAATATAGCTTTATGATCCGATAATCCAGGATCCTCAACCCAAGTATTATAGTGTCTAAAATTTCCAAAATTTACTAAGATATTGTCAATGCAGTTTGAAAGTCTAGTCGATTCGGTAATAGTATGAACAAATCCATAAGAGTTTACTATATCTATAAATTTAACATAAGTTTTGTCTTTGATATTGAATCTAATATTAAAATCTCCATTTATTACGACTTCACAATTCAAAATTATTTAAAATTGTCAACAATTCATTCGTTTTATACATAAATACATCAAAATCCCCAACTGGAGGCCGATAAACTGTAACGCAAATAATTTCCTCCTGCACAAAATTTACTGCTGTAATCTCAATATGTTTTTCAATTGACAGTTTACTAGTTTTATCTAAAGGATTGTATAAAATCTTATTTTTACAAACATAATAAAAGCCCTCCTAAAAACAAATACATAAATTGTGTTCTATAGAATAAATCAACCTTACTAGTAAGTGATTAAAGAGACTTTAGTCTTTACATTGACATTAATGTTGTGTTAAAACCATTAAATGGCGTTTAAATCTCTTGAGTAGAAACTGGCCTTTTGGTTATCTTAATGGGTATGATAAAAATAAAATGAAATTTTATAGAATTTGTGATAAATAGCAGAATCTAGATACTTTTTGGGAAACAAAGATGGTTAATGTTCATTTTAGAAACGAGAAGATTAAAGCATCCAAGCAATATTTCTACATTTTATGTTTTTTTAACGATAAAAAATCCATTTATTGAGAAATATAACGACGAGTGCAATCTAACCGTTAACAAAAATTAAAAAAAAAACTACTGGCATTTTAAAACAGGAAACCCAGTAAAAGCTTCCGTTTAGTGGTCAGCTTTTGCTAGCGAACATTTTTGCATTTGAAGTTTTATTTATAAAGTTGTACTAATAAAATTTGCCGACAATTTGTAAATGCTTTTAATGTTTCCTCTGATCACTGGTGCACACAAAATAAATACAAATGTTCTGCTATTTCAATATTAATGCTTGTGGCTTCAACACTAAAATAATACTTTTCTTGTTGTGTGAACCTGGAGCCTTGAAACGTATATTAGAGTAGATTAATAAGTATAAAATCGATATAATTGCACTTGAAATAAAGTGGACAGAACATAAAATCCTGGTACTATACGTCTTTTTATAGCTCATCCTGCGCACCATCCACTAATGAGACTAGGCATGAAGGTTACATTTCAATCTAATGCTCTACAAAATCTTCTGTCTCAGTTTATTGTTAATGCTTTTAATAATGCTTAAGCTTTTTTATCAATCTTGAATTAGATACTAATGAGTTAAGTTCGTTTAATTTATAATACGAACGTTCCTTATTTACTTATCAGCACTGCAAACTTGATAAATAGATTTTGCTAATTATTATAAAAATGACCATTTACGCACGAGTAATCAACAAAATAGATTTAACTAAAAAGTAAATTTATTTACCAAAAAAAGATCGAGGTTATTGATTAATCTCATTAATTATCATCACTTAAAACTCTTTTAATCCAATTTTAAGCCGCATTGAATTAGGCTTTTTCATTTCTCTAAAAAGATTTTTATGCAACTCATCCATTTTTGCAACAGTGTTTTAGCATTAAATATTTACAGTAAATCGCAAACTACTTTCATTAAGTTTTAACGAGCTCAAAGTGACTAATTGCCAAGTAATCGGGTTTAAAAATAATCCTATTTGTTACACTCTGTAGCGTGAGAATGCCACTTTAACAGCTAAAACCTACAAGAGATTTACTATCAGCGGTCAAATGTGTAAAAATTAGTATGTTTGATACGAGGGTGGATCAAAATTTTTGTAATAAAAACCTTATTTTTTAAAATTAATTCAAAATTACATGTTTACTAGTTTTCTACATAATTTCCAGATTGCCAATTTTTTAATGCCGTTTTCAAAAAATGAAAGAGGACGTATCATAGCCAACTGCGCATGAATTGCTCCACCTCTTCATTGTTCGTAAAGCACTCTCTACCAAGAGTTTCTTTGAGAGGTCAAACGTGCAGAAGTCACATGGTGAGAGGTTTGGGCTGTAAGGAGGACATGCAAGACCATTCCAATAGATGTCGATCACTTTTTGTTGGGCTAAAGCTATAGTGTGGGGTCTTGCATTGCTGTGGAGAAGCAACACACTTCCGATAGGGATCCCACGCCTTTTGTATAATTGATTGAGAGCTTCCGTACGAAATTTCGAATTCCTGTGAAATTTCAAGCACAGTGAGATGCCAATCGCTTTCAATGAGCTCTCGAAAAGCTTGGATGTTTTTGTAAGATCATACTGGTGCGTGGGCGCCGGTCATGGAATATGTTCTCAATACGCTCACGTCCTTTTTTGATCTCACTACATCAATGGTTCATTCGGGACCATGAAAGGGTACCTTTCCTGAACTGTGTGAATAAACGATGATAAATCTTAACCGCATTGACAAGGAATTTGATAATCACAAGTTGTGCGACGGGGGAAGGCACCTCTCTTTTACCAATCGTGAAGGCAACTGAAGGAGGGGCCGAGATGAGGCCCCAAGCTGTAACTGATATCGCATCGAAGCAGAGCGTAGTTATAAAAGGCTCGTTTATATTTGATCCACCCGCGTACTATACTAAACCTCACTTACAAGTTACAATAGATTTTTGTCTTTAAAATATTGGCAACTTAAGTAAGAATTTAAATGTTTCTAAAATTTGTTTTTGTTTTAATAGAAGGTCTATGTATAGTGTGTCCACTTAAGCATTTACCACGTTTGTAAAATATTTATTTCTTGGTCGATTTTCATTCTTTTTCTTTTGTTTTGTAGATATTCAAAATGCGCATTTAATAAATGGGTTGACGCGTTGTAAGGCTGTAATCATGACCAACTACGACCACTTTTATTGCCTGAAATTTCAGAAAGTCCTATTAGGGTTTTTTTTAGAAAAAGGCTGATGACGGAATCTTATTCAGGATCACTTAAAACCTACTTGTTCCAATTTTTATTGTTCTAAAATAAAGATTATAACAAATAATTATTATAAAACAATTTGTTTTATAGTTTTTTTGGGTTATTATCAAGAAGTGGCGTCTTGTGCTTAATTTTAGGGGCGTACATATTCAGAATTATAAAATGACTAGGGCATTCAGGACAATATGTCTTACAGGAAGCAATTGACGTCACGGTTATCACAGCAACGATGGCAACCTGGTAAGTATTGCTACACAACGTCAAAAATTGTTATTGAGGTGTATTATACCAACAAACTACTAAATTATTCATATAAATAAATAGTCGACCAACTAATTATATTTTGGAGAACGCGTGTTTCTGTGTTCTCTAGCAGAGAAGCATTATGCTGCTATCTACAAAAAAGTTTAAACTAAGCAAGAAGCGACAAAGTGAAATATATAACAAACTACTAAAATTCACTGAAACATGCTACATAATACATACTTCGATAAGAAATCAAAAAGAAAAGTCTCGTAATTAGAATAAAGAAATCTGGGAGCAGGTAAACCAATAATCTTATCATAGTCTTCTTTAGCCTCATCACGCATTGCAATGATCTACATCTAAGATGTTTGTCTATCCAAAGTAAAAGCTAGTTTTGTTCCATATTAAATTAAAGATGCAATATACAATTTAATCCAAGATTGAATAGCTTAGATTTCAAACAGATCCAAATTTGATTAGCAGCAGATACAAGAACGATTTGGAATAAGTTTTGTGCAATCTAAACAGGAACATTAATGATTAGAATGGAGCAGGTAACAATTAAAAGTAATTTTTAAAGAGACATCACTACCGTGTCTTATTGAGAAGAAGATACATTACATCCTTTGGATGACGATTTTGATCTACTATTCTAATTCTGTGCTTCCTCCGTAAATGTATGGTAAAAAAGCAGTACAAATCAAAGTGGCTGCGTTCTAAACAAACTCTCTTGAAGAAAAGTCAAGATGTTGCTTAATAGCTCTGTTATGCTTTTTCTATCTTGACCATTGTTTAGAAGACTTCCCCAGACATGTTCCAATTCCAATTACATTGGAGAAATTGATCGCTCGATTAACACACGTATTAATGAACATAAGCAATGCTTAAAGTCGGACCACATTTGTGGTTGCCAAACATCAACACAAAGCAGGGTACAAGATATTGCTCGAATACGTGACTATTATTTCAAGATCGTTGTTCTACTGCACCAGGAAGATCAGGGGAGTAATAAAAACTCACAAGCAGGAGTTTTTTGGAATTATTCAATTGATGATGATATTTGATTTGAAAATACGTTCTTACGAAGCGAGACCATTCTTTCTCATATAACAAAAATGAAAAACAGAATTCTTACGGTGGAGATCAACGAACCAATCGATGACACTATGTTTCATGCTAAATAGCATTTCAAAAACATTAATCTCAACGCAAGGTTTCCACTTCCCGTCATTTGCAAACTAGTCTACGTGACGTCTTTTACCACCGTCACAGTTAATTAGACTCCCATTTGTATATGTTGGAGACAGACCGCGAATTCGGCCCGTGGCCAATATATTTGGACATATCGCAATCTGTCCATAGCAGAAATACCAGATACCGAAATAACGATACAATTCGGCATCTGGCTAACTCACTTTGAAGGCATCCCGAAATGTTAGACTGCGCTCTGGTCATATGACAAAAACGATGATTGAATTCACAAAGAAACAAACTTCACGTAAACAAGCCAGAAACATCTTTTGATGTTGTGTTGTTCCGATCAGTATCGGTGTGTATAATATGCGCCTTTCGGGATGCGCTCAAAGATGCAACTTGTAAAAAATGTAATAAGAAGTGCAAGTGTGTGCTAAACAAAATAAAATGTACGTACTAGCAAATGTCATTCAAGTACTTCCTATCGCAATAAACGATGCAATAAATGTTATATTAGTCTCCATAATGAATTTGTTTTAATTCAATAATCGTTTTTGTCATATGACCAAAGCGCAATCTAATACTTCGGGATGCGTTCAAATTGAGTTAGCCAGATGCCGAATTGTATCGTTATTTCGGCATATGGTATTTCTGCTATTGACATATGGCGATATGACCAAATATATCGTCCACGGGCCGAATTCGCCGTCTGTCTCCAACATATATAAATTTCCATTTTCTCCATTCTTGTTAAAAGAGTTTCATCCCTGGAGTGATTGGCACGTCGAGTGACCGTGCTCTTAATCTCCTGAAGAAGCTCTTTATGAATGTAAGCAAAACGTTAAATGTATAATACTTCAATAATGACACTGTCTAATCTCGAACGACTTCGATTTATTAATGTCTCCGACCGTGAAAGTATTTGGTATCGTTTGTAATTTAATTTACTTGAACTACTTTGCAGCATAAACTGACACGTTGTCTTGTTTTTTAGGTGCAGGTTCTGACATTTTGAGTTCAAAAATCCGAAAAAATTTATTTTCTGGAGTTGTTCTGATGTCAGTAGCTACGAGATCGAAGATTTGGGTGTGATATACTCAACAAATTGCTTGGAGGTACTTGCCTCAGCTAGCTTTACAGTTGGTTGCCTTAGGGTGTATAAGGGTGGTATAATAGACAATAGAACTCACTAAAAGTTGTGCAACAACCATGCTAAGACATTTATTTCAATTCAATTTTTTTAAATCCAGTTCAAAACATGCTAACTGAAACGATCTAATAGTAAGATATTACAATATAGAAAAAATTTCCAGCTAATCTTTGAAGGCTAAATTGTATACTACTATTGGTATCTCAGAATTCTTCAAAATCTAAATTGATTTCATAAATATTTATAGATGATCAAAGAAATATAAATATAAATGTTGGAAGTTACTCTAGAAACATTTAAACACACTTAAACCTAACTGCGCTAATACTGCAGCAAATAAAATGAAAAATGAAAGGCAATAAAGATTTATAAGAGATCTCTTATAAACTTTTTTTTTCTGTAAGCATCAACTTTATTAGGTCAAATAGATACTATAATAATTAAACATTGGAACGTCTGAGTAAACAATTTAGAATTTATAATAAAAACAAAACTTCGAAGAGCCAAATATCAGTAATAATGAATAAAATGGAAAATAAAAATATAAATTTTAATTAATGAAAACTAAAATTTACTAATGAATTATTTACTTACGATTAAAGTAAATTTAAAACCCAGAAGAAAATTTATTATACCTTTAATATGTAGATTTAACAGTTCAAATTGAGTAGTATCTGGCCTTGATGATTGTTAAGGAAACTCTTTAAACATTCAACAAAGAGGTTTAGATAACATTCAAAGATAACTTTCAAAGCAGTTAATTTAATACTATACGGTAACAATTAAAACCAAATGTAACTAATGAATCTGTATCTGATAATTAACAAAACTAATTAAGAGGAATCAGATAGCAACAAGATGTATAATACAGAGTACATAAACAATATTCTGACAGGAATCGTTTGCAGGCGGTATGCCGACTCCGGAATTGGACTATCAATAATTACAGTAGCTTGCGAT